>BGPR01002593.1:49562-78827 GCA_013235015.1 Araneus ventricosus | reverse complement strand
ATCACGCCAGAAAAAATTAAAGATTTAAAACCATTGTAACGAGTATTATACATTGCATAAAAAATTGCCACGCTTGAAATTCTAGAATATATCTTTAGATACGAAGTTCTCCTTTATTTTTGTAATTTCAATGGAATAATAGTCTCTGCTATTGGGAGTTGTTCATTTAAGTTTTATGCACTGATTTTAGCTTCTTCCATATGATATCTTTCTGTTAGATGTAAAGAGAAAAAAACTGCATGAAATCCCCAGTGAAAAATTCAATATTAAACAAAGCTGAAAAAGCAAATGTTAATATTAAGCGAAAACAAGCAAAATGTTCAATTTTTCTTCACATGTTCTTACATAGATAAACTGTGAAAAATATTGAGGTGAATGCGAAAAAACTACAGCATGTATATGAAAATTATGAAGATATGATTTGCTGGAACACCCCTTGGCAATATCTGTCTCCATAATAATTTGTATCATAGATTCTATAAATCTGTCAATGAGTTAATTTGATTTTATGGTTGACCATTTTTAGTACCAATTTTAATTTAGAAAATTTTACAAATGAAATCCTTTTCTATGAACAAAGAAAGTGTAAGTAACCACGTTTTTCAGGATTTTGAAAGTTTTAAATTTGAAGGTAAGGGTTTAATCTTAAGTTGTTCAATATGTATGTATTCAAGATAATCAATATATAAAAGAATTATACATAGCACATTGTGAGTATAGCGCATATTTAAAAAAACTTTCTTTAACGTGTTCCAAGAAGTTAATATTGAAATTTCCATTTCACAAAATCCATAAAACTTGCTGAAAAAAGAATTAATTCATAGTGTATATGCACTATTTACGCTCTTCAGCGAGTTAGAAATAAAATAGTATTTAAAAGCCGAAAGCATGTTTTCTGATTAAAATGTTTTCAGAAGAATAACATTTAATCCCATGAATTATAAGCATAACAGACTTCTACATTTAATCGTAAAACTATACATTTCTCAATAGAAATTATTTAACTTACTTCTAGACACTATTTCAACTCTCATTATTAATAAAAAATGAGAAAGTAAAACATATCTTTACAAATAAAAAATACATTATTATCTGTGTTCAGAAATCAAAATACCAGCTATAAATTTGAAAATCTCAATGTGTATAATTTTTAATCTCTCAGTGGAGATAACAAAATGGTTAAGAAATTACCTAAGGGACTCGAAAGAAAAGAACTTTGCCACCGGCAAAACAATTCAGAATGTAAAATTCTACAGTCCGTTCCACATGATTCTTCATTAACTCTTTGAAAAGTATTACATTTTTCAAATAAAAATTAATTATTTATTTCTAATGTAACATGAAAAGACATTAAAATATTCATTTCCTCACTGATTTTTCTAGCAGATATCTCATTTGCTTATTCATATACATGCATTGAAAGAAGTGATTAAAAAATTGAAATATTAACATTAAATTTTTGAAAACAAGCGGTTTTCAATGAAAGCAGTTTTAAGTTTTTAAGCTGTCCGTTTTCCATTATTTCAAATAAGTTTCGGTTTTTTTGTGAAATTTGGAGTATATTCATCAATTGTTTGAATATATTCAATGCTGTTTATAAAATCTTCCTAATGGAATTTTCTTAATTTGTAGGTATTAATTTATATATATATGAAAAAAGTTTAAAAAATCTGAAACATTTACAAAGGATGTTCTTTAAATACCTTTTTGCAACTTCAAAATATCATAAATGGGAGTGTCGTTTGAACTTAAGCCTAATTAAATATTCAAGAAAGGCAGAAAAAAATTATTCCTTTTTTCATTCATTTTAAAGTTGGTTTTTCCTGGAAGTAAATTTTTTGATAATAAACTACAAAATATGTCCTGGAGAATAAATTAAGATCATTAATTAAGTAGTGAGTTAAAGGAAAAGATCAAGCAAGATTTATTGAAAATCAAAAAAATTCATCTTATTTCTAAAAGTATTTACCTCAAGCACATACCAATTTTATTTATTTATTTACAACCCGCTCCGACCCAGCCTACCCAGGAGGGTGTAAGGCCTTCCACAGGCCGGAGGGGAACATAAAACAAAAGAAATGAACTACATTAAAAAAAGAGTTTACAAAGAACCAAAAGGGGTGAGCAGAACAATTTAAAAATCAACGCTGACAACAGTGTACTCAAAAAAAAAAAAAGACAAAGAGCAAAAACACAAAACACAAAAAGATTAAGAGCAAAAACACAAAACGCAAAAACTCAAAGAGGAAAAACTAAACATTGAAAACACAAAACACATAGATAACCAAATTAAAATCAATAGCATTTAAAACCAAACAGTTACAAACAAAAATCGAGAGACGATACGCATTACAAAAACTGCACAGAAGCACACCAGAGATCTAAAAACTTTACAAAGGACAGGATAATAATTCAAAAGAAACCGAAACAATTCCTAAAACCGTCGAAAACTCGAGAACAGTTAACCGAGAAATAGATGACACCAAGTTGAAGAAAATAATAATAATAATAAAAAATCCTGAAACCAGAACACTCCAATCAAGTCCAAAATTTAGTACTGATTAAGCCTATTGCACATGTCCTCACAGAATCTGAACATCTTTTCAAGTCGCAAAATGCACTCCCTATTTTTTAATAAATTTTTGAACCACTCTAACCGATGATTCAGTGCGGGTTCTTTAAGATAATGCTCCTTAGTCAGCGGCAATGAAAAACGTAGTGATTCGCGTCAACAGGTCGACCACAAATGCCAAGGGAAGAGTTTAGTTTTTTGAATCTGTGTAGGTAACAGTTGAAGGGATCGTGTCCCGTTAAAAGTAAACTAAGCATTTCTTGTGGACCAGTAATTTTTTATTTACGCAGGGCACGAAACTCCTGGCTCTCTTCCCCGAATCTGAGTCATAGTTTTCCCAGTTATATTGCAAATCTATCATTAAATTTTTTGTAATTTTGAATTTAGCACATGAGAGCGGGGTTTAGACATTCATATTCTCGCCATCAGTTGTGGCCAATTTTGCATCACCAAATTGGTGATCGGCCAGATCATTACCCGGGTCGCCGACATGTGCTTTGACCGAGGTGAGCCCAACCGAGTTACCAGCCAAATAAAAATTCTTTTTTGCCTCTATTACAAATGCAGACCTGGGCCTGGTACTCGGCACAGTTACAATCGTGGATAGACTGTCGGTATATATATTAATTTTGAAGCTGTTCTCTTGGGCCCAGAGGACAGCGAAATTAATCGCCGCCAGCTAGGCCTGGAAAACGGCATTATTCTTGCTCAGTTTGAATTTAAAAATCTTAAAGGGATTCTCATTTTTGAGAATGCACACCGAGAACCCACAATCGTCTCCGATCCTAGATTCATCCGTGTACACCTCGAATTGACTATTTTCAATTTGAGGTTTAATGTCAATAATTCTGAACTCAATTGCGACACTGGACAGTTTAACAAAATGATCAAGCTCACCGACATCCAGAACAGGACCGAGCTCGGAGGACCGGCAAACCCAGACCTGAAATTTTTGAAATTCTGCTTTGGCAGAAAGGTAGAGTGGGGGAATTCCTGCCAGGACGCCCAGTACGTGCGTAGAGGTGGTCCTATACACTTTAATGAATTTTAAGAGAAACACTCTTTGGATGGTTGTTAAACGCTTAATGTTTTCATTATTTAATGATCCACCCCAGACTCCCGCGCCGTACAGCAGGGCTTTTTCAATAAGCAAAAAATACCATGTTTTTAAAATATGTTTGTCTATACTAAAATCAGATTGAACGATATGGTTACAATTTTGTGTAAGCTTAAATATTTTTTAGTGTAATGTCATAATATGTGCGGTCCATGTCAACCTGTTGTCAATATTAATACCTAAGTATTTCAGGCTGTTACTAACTTTTATTCCTTTATTGTTGATTTTTACAATTCTTGCGAGGGTTCTGATAATCATTTCCGAAATAATTAATTCAAGTTAATTTCCATTGTCCTGCCAAATTATTCTTTAATTCACTCAAATGTGCAAATCACAAGGAAAAAGGTCTGAACAGTAGGGGCAGGATTGGACACACCCCACTAGAATTAGCCATGAGTGGGCGAACACTGCAATGGAGCCAATATAAGCTCTTCCCATAATGTCCTTCTTCCCTGTTTGAATACTATGATTTCGAAGACCTATTTGGGGTTCAAAATAGATTAATGTTAATATAGGACTAGCTTTGCACATGTATTTTTAAATTACAGTCAGTTAAAATGTTGTGTTCTGCACATAAAACTGTGAGAATATTCTTTGAATAAAAGAGGAGAATCATGGTAAGTAAATAAGGAGTTCTCTATCGATACTAATAAATTTTAACTTTTCCAATATTCAGAAATTGGTCTCCTGCTTTTCTTTTAGGGAGCCTTTAGGAGATTAAAATCACAATTTAATTGGAACAAATTTTTTCTGAAAATAATGATTTCAAGTTAGTTTTAAAATGATTACAGTAAGTTGCAGCAACAATTTATTATATTTTAGAACAGATTTAGTACTGAATGAAACTCATACAGAAGTAGCATATTTCCGGTTCAGAATATAGACTGTAAGATCTGTACTGGCATTTTCCTGATGCTTCCTTTTGAGAGAGAAAAAATGCTACGTTCTATTACACATTCGTAAATTTTAGATTGTTGGAAATACATGAAACTCAATGAAGATCCCGAAAAAGATCCCAAAATTCATTATATTTAACGAACGAAAAAAATCATATTTATTCTATATTCATTCAATTCATGTCATATTTTTTCTTTTTATGTGACCCTATAAAATCTTAATTTGCAGATGTAAATGATAAATTTTTGCATCTTTCAGAGTTCACACTGATGACAAAATAACTGCTAAACTTTATGTCCCAACATTCATACACCATTTTGGTTTTAAAATAAATTCTTGCATTCTGGGCTCTAAAACAAAATTTTATGATCTACTGCTGTGTCTTTCCCAGTCTAGTGCGTGAATGTTGCTTTTTGAATTACTTTTCCACCATCCAGATTTTTTTTCACCTCCGAAAGAACCTTTTTCTCTTTTTATGTATCAAAAACGACGTCAAATTTTCTATAATGGAGAGGGAAAAACTTTTATTGAGATTCATTTCGATAATGTCATTTTTTTCTTGAGAATTCCGGAAATGGCAAATAATTCACATCAGAGGGAAAATAAGTAAGATAAAAACCAAATGTAATTGAAGTTCAAACATGACGTAAAATCTCAAAAGTTGATATCTTTTTGATCAAAAGAATAGATTGCGTGCGTGTGACTTTTAGCTACTAGAATGTTCCAAACATTTTTAATTAAAATTTCTACTTCTGTGTTATGCAAAACTAAGTATCTGTTTTTATGAGTCTAAAAATAAAATCTTAATATTGAAAAAGCTCAGAAATTAATATTTTTTGTGTCTTCTCTTATTAAAGTATGGTTCATGGTAGCTTCGAATCGTCATTTCCGTATCATAATAGAATGATTTAAAAAAAAGAAATTTATTTCATATCTTTCAGCATAAAAAATGCTTATTTTAAATTTATGCAAGACAATTTAAATTGTTTTATATATGCATGAACTTTTCTATTAATCCGCCGGCGCATAAATTTTTATTTGAAAAAAAATATTACTTTACTGAAGTTATTTATTCTTTTTCGCGAATAGGGGAATATGTTTAAAATGGCAAATACGAATTGTCTTCCCCTATATATTTCATGATTGAAGGACTTCAAAAGAATTTAAAATGCTAAATATTTCATATAAATTCACCTAAACGAAGAAATGCTTAATTGAGTGAAGAAACCAAAATGTTTTTGCTGAAAAATTTATGTCACTTATCTTTTCTAAGAAGATTATTATGTGAGCTATTGAAAGAAATATATTTTGAATACCACTGCAGTATATTTATCTTTCAAGTCTAACAGAAAGTTAACTAACCGAAGTTTTGAAAGGTCTCAGTGAATTCTTTCGATTTTGTAAACGTTTTATTCGCTATCAAAGTTAGTTGAAAAAGTGCTTTAAGTAAGTAAATAACATTAGTTGATTAAAAGAGTATAAAAAGCAAGGATTAAATACCTACGATTTGTAAAATTTCTTCCTACGTGCATATATTATTTACTTTAAAAGAAACTTGACTATTTTCTGAAACCTGTGGTACATAAAATCTCTACTTTAACTTTTTATTTACGTTTCTGTCTTTATAGATTTTCCTAGTTTTCGATACAATGCACAACGTTTTATGTCCTTTCTCTTTGCATGCTTATGTGTGTTCGAACCGTAACTCTTTGCCACAAAAGTTCTTTATTCTCAAAGGTTCTCTAATCTGTTCTTTCTGAAAACACTCTAGGCTTCGCCGAAAAATGGAAAAAATTACCATACAAAAGCCGCCCAAGAACTTATTTGAGCGACGAGAAGAGTATATTAAAAACCAAACTCCTCTCTATAGTTGCAATAAAATATTAATACTGCAAAAATGGAGAGAAAAAAACAAGAAAGAAGGGAGGCGAGCAAATTCGATAAACTCGTGTTTTTGTCCATTGAGGATCCAATATTTTCATTAAATTTGCTAAAGGTGAACTCCTTTGTTCGCTGAAGCCCATAAAACGTTTATGAACGACATAAACTTAAAGCGTTATTCTAGAAAAAGTTTTTCAAGGCAGCGCGCTGGAAAGTATATTATGATGACGAGAACGCGGATCCTGTTTACAATGAAACTCCAGACTGCTTTCCTTGCTGCAAGGGCTGAAAAAAGTATAAAATATTGAAAAAGCGTCACCTGAATAATACAAGATCCTGCCACACAGCCTTGCTGAATGCTTTTCTACAGAGAAGAACTTTTTCTTTATATTTGACTTAAAATTTTCAGTACAAAAATATGAATCAGGATGAATTGAGTATTTTATACTTTGATTAGCGTAAATTAAAGACAAAGTTTAATAAAGTACTAGATAGATACTTATGAACGTCGGTTAGTGTATATGGAATTCTATGGATTAGTGTTATGGAATTATATATTATATGTAATTCCATGGATTAGTGTTATGAAATTATATATTATATGGAATTCTATGGATTACTGTTATGGAATTCTATATTAAATGGAATTCTATGGATTAGTGCTATGGAATTCTATATTATATGGAATTCTATGGATTAGTGGTATGGAATTCTATATATCGTTTACAAAGGGACTATCGTCAAGTTTTCTTTTCTCCCTCAACAATTACGTATCAAAATCAATTATGTAAAATGAAATTTGATTAGCATACTCTCTTAAGCATAGTTGAAAACTGTGAAACGAAAATACACAAGTTGTTGGTTTTATTTTGCACAACATTGTCCATTGAGGATTTTTTAAATTAAAGAGTTCGGCTATTTGTGTATAATATTGCTTCATGCATTTTCGATGAAAAAGTTGCCATTTTTAAAATTTTCAAAATATGAAAATGAAACCGTAAACGTTGATTCCATTTATTATATATATATATTTTTCATTTTGAACCTCAATCTACAAATTCAGATTTCTGAATGCGAAAATATGGCTATGTGATATTGTTAATCATAGTTTTGCAACTTATGGTAATGGTGAGAGTTTAATTTGACCTATATAATTTAAATTCCATAATTTGAAACTTAACCTAGAGTTTTCACCAAATAAATCCGTTGCCATTTTTATTTTACATATCCAAAAAAACAACAATTCATTGATTTTTTAAAAACTTCATTTTCCGCTTTTATCAACTAAACTTCACGAAAATATTAGAAAATTCTTGACAGCCTCTTTGCACTATCCATCGTCAAATAAATTGTATTTAAGTATATTTTATCTAGCATTAAACCAAATAAAATTCAGATTTTATTATGGTTATTTTTTATTTCTATTTATTACGTTAAACTGGTTTGCCGTAATTTAAAACCTATAAACTATTTATAAAATAAAAGATCTATTCTTCTCTTGCCGACCTTTTCAGAGTAAAATTACTTGAACTAAATTTCATTGCATTTGGTCGGACGCCAGGTTATGGTGAGATTTGAAAGAATTTTAAGAATACCAAACTAGAAAATTCTTATCATTTGCAATTCAAATCAAAGCAAATTCCTGTCCGTCACTAATTTGACACTTTCCTCCAACAATTTCATGTTCAATATTTATTCGCGCACCCTCTATCCAAGCATTCAAAGGTAGCCATGGATTGGAATAATTGCAATGTTTGTTTAAAAAATTTCATTCAATATCCTTTTAAATTTTTAAAAACCATGCGAAAAATAAATAAAAATATTTAATGCTGAAAAGGAACACATGCGGTCTTCTTAAAACCTGACAACGCCAATTTCAAGACATAAGTTTCCATCAAGAGCTAGAGATACGCGCTCGCATAATTCAGAATTGCACCTCAAGTTTATTTTTGCCAAAAGAACACATTTACAATCTCTAAAAATCCTCCAACTTCGAGAAGCAACTAAACCCTGAAATTCGGCATTATTATATTGACAACAAATCTACAGAGTGATTCTACGGACATGGGACAAATTTTGAGGGGTGGTAGAGCTTATTAAAACATACATTTTTTTTGTTTAGGAATGCATAATCGGAAGTGAAACCTTGAGGCACGAACAGAAAAAAATGAGACATGATAAGATTGTTCATTTACAATAAATCACAAAGTGCTTATTTGCACCAATTTTTACAATAAATGCTCAAAATTGCGACCACCGACATGCTTAGTAGCGTTGAAGGAGTGATTGGCAAACAGTTCCACAGATGCCAGGCATTTCGCTCGCGCTTGAAGCCGCAATGGATGGTCGAGAACGATGTCCTCAATTGAGTCAACTGGATTCTCGTGAATGATGCTTCGGATGCCCGCATAATAAGTAATCGATGCTCGATAAATCTAGCGATCGGGGTGGTCATCGGACTGGTCTACCACTTCCAATGTATTGCCCCACAAAACTGGCATACGGGCAATTTCGAACAACCACTTTTACCATGCTACGCTGGCGCTCCAACATGCTACGCAGTCGATTACGAACGACATTCGGAACATTTTGTACTAATTCCTGTAAACCTCTTCCAGAAAAATACGATAACGTGAGGCATTGAGTCGCGTTGGTAGGAGATATGGTTATCACTTTGAAATGATATAAATAAACAATTTTTTTTATTTCCATATCTTATTTTTTTGTATTCGTGCCTGCCACTTCCAACGCGTCACTTCCAACCATGCATTCCTATACAAAAAAATAAATACATTTTTAAAGGTATAAGATTTTATTCAAAATGCACTTTAAATGAGAAAAACGAACGCAAAAGTTGAAAATAATTTTTCTGATTACAATAAAATGCATGGTTCGAATAAAAACTTGGGCGCTTTACCTTCTAGGAATATTCCATTTGTTTAAGGAAATATACACAAAATGTAAGATGCTATATAAGGTGCCCACGCTTTTATTCGAACCATGCATTTTATTGTAATCAGAAAAATTATTTTCAACTTTTGCGTTCATTTTTTTTCTTCAATTAAAATGCATTTTGTATAGAAGTTTATACCTTAATTTATTTATTTATTTTATTTTCTACTTTTTATTGACTGCTGATACAAAGGCGCACGACATGTGAGGCATAGTAAACCAAATTCAATTATTGAATTCATCAATATAAAACACATATTAATTTCCGCCGCTCACGTTGGGTAGCCGTTTCAATACCCGACATCTCTCTCTCTCTATATATATATAAAACAAAAGAGAAACAATCATAGCATAATTGTAAAAGCAACATATACAACATAAACATTCATAAAACAAAATGTCAAGAAAAAAATCTACGGTAAGAAAAAGCCCAGAGTTCCCTCAGTTTTGGTTCGTAAAATTATTTCTAATATTTGGTATTTCATTCAAATTCTTGGTTTATCATAATGTTCGGGGTAAAGGACGGTGTTTTTAACTTTATACCAGCACTGTTCGCAGAAAACATTATGATTCACTAATTTTTTAGCGGTTCGTATAGATTTTACTTACCCTGATGAGCATCTATACGCTTTTACCGATTAACTACAGTCTCTCCATTTTATTTCAACATTTATTGATTTTCATGACATTGATATATATATATATATATATGTGTGTGTGTGTGTGTCTCTTACGCAGCACGATTGCGATTTCATTTTCTCGAATTTGAAAAAAGTGCGACATAGACCGAGAGACGAAACAAGACTCACTTCCCCGACCTTCTACTCTCAAGCCGGATGATTCACAGGCCGCGCCCCCTTTCAGTGTTGTCTAATGGTGTTGTTACAAGCCTACTTAACATGAGGTTACCACCTTCCAAACTTTATCGCTCAAATATAGGGCTAAAATTTTAATATCATTTTGTTAGTTTTAAAATGGTTTCGATTGCAGATTTTCTTGCATAATATTGTTTTGTCTCCGAAAACCCGCCACTGTACTAAAGTTCAAAGCTGTGGCTCTATTGGAAGTTGGTAAGAAATCGATATAAAGATTTTTGGACAAGACATTTAAGTCAAATAAAAGATTATAAAAATGGATGTATCTTAAATGTTTTAGTAAGCTATACCACCCTTCTAAGTTTGTCCCATCACCGTAGAATCAACTTGCAGTTCTTCATTCGAAATGACTCGTTTTAAATGCAAAATTTATGAATAATAATACAAAGATCATTTCGGATAAAATTAGATTATGTTTCACTTCCGCATAAAATGGATAAATGTGTTGCATTCAATTTATAATAAATTTGCATGCTTTTTAGGTACATAAAGATTTCACCATACACAACGAAATAATCCTATTTTCGTGTGTCGTGTAAATTCTATATCGTTGCATTAACCTTTTAATGTGTTACTTTAATACTATAAATATTTCAGCATTAAACACTCTAAAAATAAATATTCAAAATTGATAGAGAAACGAGATAAGAAAGTTAAGAAATGGAAAAATTGTTTTGTAGAATATTTCGCCGTTCTGTATTTTTCCAAGTGAAATGTTTGTCAATGATAATTTCGAATTTTGTATTTCTTACACCGAAGTAAATGAAATAAAGGTGCTTATTTTATATGAAATATGGAAAAAGCAAAATCGATTTCATGAAAAGTTAAGAAATTGAAAAATTATTTTGTAGAATATTTCGCTGTGTTTTATTTTTCCAGGTGAAATTTTTATCAATGATTAATTCTAATTCTGTGTTTCTTACACCGAAGTAAATGAAATAAAGATACTTATTTCATTTTAAATATGGATAAAGCAAAGTTGATTTGATGAAACTTCATCATAATATAATATTATTAAATTAATTAATTGTTATTATTAATTCAAATTAATTAACCAATAAAGTCCATTATAAATTTATCTCGCTTTGATAACTGGCACCAAGTCATAGATCTTATATTTTTTTTAAGAAAATTAAAACCTTCGACAAATATTATTTATTCACAATTAAATTTAATTTGATTGACAGTAAAAGAAGTATACTTATAGGGCGTATATATTAAGCATTGTCTTACTAATTATTCTCACTCCATGAAAGATATATTTTCGTCAATTTCTCTTAGAATCATAAGATTCAACCATATCTAAAAACTACTAAATGTTTACCTGATGCGAATTTACATCTGATCTATGGAGTATATTAAGATATATTTTATTTTATTACCAAGCTCTATGCTTTAACATGTTATCTTAAGATCTGTACAATGTAGTTTAAGTGAAAGTTTTTTATTGCATATATTTGAATTTTCTTAAATCTTGAGTAGCATGTTTTGTGTAGCATATATGAATCTGATTCTCGTTCCATAAAACACTATGCATGTTCGGCAAAACTCAACAATGGTTGAGCGCTTTCATATTTTTATAGAAATTTTTATAAGATAAATTGTGCATAAAATGTATAATACAACGGTTTTCGTTCCATAAAACACTATGTATGTTCGGCAAACCATAACAATGGTTGAGCGCTTTCATAATTTCATAGAAAATTTTATAAGATAAATTGTGCATATAGTGTATAATATAACGGTTGTCGTTCCATAAAACACTATGTATGTTCGGCAAACTGTAACATTGATTGAACACTTTCATATTTTTATAGAAATTTTTATAAGATAAATTGTGCCTAAAATGTATAATACAACGGTTCTCGTTCCATAAAACACTATGTATGTTCGGCAAATCGTAACATTGGTTGAACACTTTCATGTTTTTACAGAAATTTTTATGAGATAAATTGTGCATAAAATGTATAATGCAACGGTTTTCGTTCCATAAAACACTATGTATGTTCGGCAAACCGTAACATTGGTTGAACATTTTCATGTTTTTATAGAAATTTTATGAGATAAATTGTGCATAAAATGTATAATGCAACGGTTTTCGTTTCATAAAACACTATGTATGTTCGTCAAACCGTAACAATGGTTGAACGCTTTCATATTTTATAGAAATTTTTAGAAATTGAATTGTACATAAAATGTAGTACAACGGTACGAACGACACTTAACTGCAAGTGTTATTAATTTTTAAGCAGAAAATCACAGAAACCAGCAGGGGTTCTCTCACGTAGACATTCTTGTACAATTCATTCATCACGCCTTCACAAGACCACATTAAAAACTACGTTCACTAACTCGCTGCTATTTTAGTTATCGTGTTGACCTACACATGAAAAGACAGACAGCCTTCCAATTTATGGATTTCGTCGACAATTTGAAGCGCATCTCTAATTTCATTATAAAGAAGACGAACCGAATTTAGTCGTCTGTCTTGTATCATTTTTAAATCATTGTGTTCACAGACAGACAGAAACAAAATCCAAACTGTTTTCTTTTAGACCGAAGAATGTCTAATAAGTTGAGTTTCATCACAACCTTGATGTTGAATTTTTTGAAGATTATTATAGTTTCGCTGTATATTTGATATACAAGAAAGTAAAAAAATTAAGCCTTTTTCGCGAGAAAACTATCTTTGTTTCGAGTTGAAGCTAGCACATTTAAAATAAACCTACGAAATAAATTTTAGGTTTAAACATAAACTACTTATACAATATGGACACTCAGAAGAGAAATTTATGGAAAACCTGATATTTTTTTAAAAAATCTCTTCCTGGCAAGACATTACTTTTGAAATAAATCAACACTATAGTGTGTTTATTGAAATACTCCCTGGATATTACGCAGAAAATATTGTTTCTATTACAGCAATCGCCATTTATCCCACGTATTGGTTTCCGCAATATATTTACTTTCCTCGATTTCTTCTTTTAAGGTAGACTGATTTTCCTGGATGAGTTTCTCTTTTTCCGCCCAAGCTGCAAAGAAGCGGGGTGTTTAATTTACGCTACATAAATAAGCAACCAAAGATCAAACAGGAAGAAAAGGTTGGCATATGCAAAGCTCACCTTCACTTGCGGAAAAGAAGTATGAGGAGAGAAAGGCAGAGAAAACTAACTTCCAGTAGAGAAATAAGGAAGAAAGGAAGGTTCCACCTATAATAAAACCAAAAATGGAGAAAAGCTCGAGCGAAGAGAAGCAAAAAGCTTCTTTCGAGCCATTTGTTTTAAGAGTTTCTGCGGCTGGGCCTGCCACTTTGTTTGATTGCTTCCCGTCCCAGGGGCTCTTCCCTTCCAGACGGACGGACAGACAATTGGGGACCGTCCTCCTCAAACAAGGGATAACCGATAAAAGTATCTGACAACAAATTGAGGGCAAAGTGTTTCTTTTGTTGCTGTGACTTTTGCGGTAAGGCATTATACAGCGATCAAAAGTGTTAAACGACTATAGGAAGAAGAGAAGAGGTGTGATGACTATCTCCGATCTTCTCCTTGTTATACACTTATGACTGATATCTCTTAACCTTGATGTTGTAATGTGATGTTGTAATGGTTTTAAAATTTACATTTTTGAATAATTATGCTTGAAAAATTTGCAAGATTTAATACAAACAAATGGGACGAATTAGTTTTCGAAAAATAATTTTATTTAGATTTCACATTACGAATTCTATAGATTTGAAATTTCTGATCAGATGTTTCTCAGAAATCGTAGACTCAATATAATAACTGGATAAAAGTTCTAAACATTATGTTATTTAAAATTTATCTACGTTAGTTTCTTAATAAATAAAAAAGGAAAATTCCGAGTTCAGTTTTCATTGTACTAAACTTCACCCGAAAGCTATTATGTTAAATGATACCAGTAAAAACAGATTCCTCTATAATACGGAATTTGATTCATATTATCTTTATACATATAATTGTAAAATCATAAAAACTGAAAAAAACAACACTTAAAGAATAGTCTTATAGCATAGTATAAGACGAATCTTGAATTGATAACTCCTAAGTTATTAATATTTTAAGTTGCTACCTATTATATAAATTGAATTCTGCATTTTACCATTTTGAGGAGAATTTTATTATTAAGAAGTTTAGATAATCAGTTATCTAGAAGTCTGTTATTAAATGCTCTCTCATTAATATAAAAGTCAATAAGCAAATACTACTTTAAATTGCAATCTTTACATAAAGACAAAACAATTAAAATATAGCAAAAGATGAAATGCCTACATTATAAATCATATATTTAACGATAACAATTTTTTGTGTGGAGATCCATTTTCAAAACTTACTTTAAATAAGTATTGGTTTAAATGAGGGAAAACTACATAATATTTCGGATAAAAACATAGCAAACATCTTTGTTGTTTTGAAGAAAATTATGCATATGTATGTCTTGTAGCTTAACAAATAAATTCGAATAGCTATCTCATAAATTCTTCATTAAGTAAAAATATGTTTCTGCTCTTAAACATATTTCGTGACTTAAAATTTTTTTAACTAAATTTTTTCGATGTAATGAAACGAAAATTCAAAAGCTGCACAGCGAAATATTTATGTACAGAATATATTTAAGTTATCAGATATAGTGGACTTAAATTACAAATTATTAAAGCAATCAATAATAATGCACGATTTTAATTTAATCCCTTTGGTAATTATATTTTACTGAAACTTATAAAAGCCTATCAAAATGCTTTTAAGATACGCTCTTATATGACTACTTAAAATCATTATCTTATTGGTGTAGTCTTTACTCATAAATGTTTAATGTTATTGACATACTTCCTAACTTACTGACTTTCTTAATAATGAATGCATACTTTCCTTATAAATCTCAAGTTATTTAAGATATCAATGCGAACTTATTTTTAATGAAATTAATCTAAAACTATTAAGTTAACTTTTATTCGTAATACTTTTGGAAATAACTTTTTCTATCTTTTGGAAACTTGCCAAATAGCTGTTGTTATCTTCTTCTAAGTGAGCATGGATATATTTATCTCGAAAAAGCAAATGTCTCTGAAATGACATAAAGCAAAATTATTATGTATTAAATAATTTCATATCCACACTTATCATTTATATAATCACATACAAGGCACCGAATCTAGTCGATGTTTAATGAATATCACTTAAAATTATGAATAATAACACTGACATTTATCTGACATGTTTTTGTAATTACCTTTTCCTGAAACTATTGGTAGTTTGCCAAAGTACTTTCACTATCCACATCCAAGTAAACATTAAATACATATTTCATCTCACAAAAAAGTCAAACGTCTATCCATCGACATACGTGTACGTCTACAAATGGCGCTAGTGGAGTATACGGAGGGCGACCAAAGTGATTCTAATTAATAAAAACCAAAGTATGTTTATTGCCGTGGGTGTTACGGGAGCAGTCTCAGGGGAGTTTTTAAAAGATAATGCAACAAATGAGACGAAAGCCAGATAAATGAAAGGTCATTAGGTTCAATGAAAAGATCTCTTTAAATTTTATGCCGTCGTAATGCAGCCACTTCAAGTGTGATAAAAATAAATTGTCCTCCTCAATAAAGTGCTAAATGATGCTCGAAGAATTTACAGCGAGGGAAGCAAAAATTAAGAGCTCGGGCGTATCTTGTGTCGTTTATTATTCACAGGACACTTGTCATTTTCTGGCATATGCGAAGTTTTTCCCCAAGAGGGGATGTGGTTTTTCTCCTAATTGAAGGCGATCTTAAGACAAATTACATTTATTTGATTCTAATACAACATACTTGAGACAGTTTACATGTATTAGAAATGGTTGGTAATTAAGGGTCTCAACTTGATTTATTTGCGCTCGAAGGCCACTCTGCTTTTAGTTTTCCATTTATTTTAGTATTTTTCATTGTTTAAAACGTTACATCATGCAATTATTGAACAGTGAATTTTATGAAGAAGGAGCCCAGGATGTTTGAGTTATGTTGACTTCTGTTAAATTACTGTTATTTTTGTTGCTGTAACTAAATCATCCATATTTATTTATCTAATTGTGCTCTACATATCCAAGGCAATTATTATATGATAATATTTAAAGTTATTTATTTTTGTAAAAAAACAATCCGAGTATTTCAAAATATTATTAAATATCGGGCTTAATTTTTCAATAATTAAAAGTGGGGTTAATTTAAAATTCAAAAAGTAGGTGCAACTGAAGACAAATTCCATTTATCTGATTCTAATACTACATTCTTGAGAGAGTTTACATGTATTATTAATGGATGGTAATTAAGGGCCTCAAGTTGATTTATTTGCGCTTGAAGGCCACTCTGACTTTAGTTTTTCATTTTTTTAGTATTTTCTGTTGTTAAAACATGCAGTTATTAAACACTGAAATTTTTAAAGAAGAGATAAGGCTGTTTGTGTAATTGTGACATCTGTTAAATTACTGTTATTTTTATTTCTGTGAGTAAATCATCTATATTTATTTATCTAATTATACTATACATACACATGCTATTATTATATGTTAACATTTAAAAATACTACTTATGTCCCATAATAATAGTAGCAGTTGATGAATTTAATTTGTCCCTTCATAATAGTAGCAAAAGAAAATAAATATAGAGCGTAACATTCATTATCAAGAAGCTATAATAAATTAAACAATAAAATAAAAATATTGCTCCTAGTGTTCAGATATCTTTTGGATTTTCAATAATTTAGTTACTGCATTTTAAACTTGTAGGTAAGATCCCTTGCAGCGAAGATTTGGTTCCCTATATGCGTGAGCTTAATGAACTGGACAATCGCAACTCGATCTTTGCTTGAAAGCTCTCTTTTTTCATTTTACTTTTACAATTAGTTGCTATTCAACTGAAATAAAACAATTGATTTCGATCAGTGGATGAAATTAGAACAAGTAATATATATATAAAAAAGTTAAGTCAATTCCTACTTAGGTCAGCGATCTACACGCTTAAAAGCGATAAAGAAAGTAATTAACAATACCCTCTGACAAAAATACATGAAAAAATGACGCCTTCGTGAACATACCAGAAAACAAAGAATATTAGGTCTAGAAGCTGGCAAACCTAGCTCCATCTATTGAGAAAAATTCGAACCAAACGACTCAAGGCAACATATGCTTTCTCCCATATAAAACTAAAATTATTTAATTAAATTTAATTAATGAATTAATATTTGAAAAACTGTATTTATTAACATCATCCACTACAAGTTTTAAAAAATGTAGTGGAACTTGAGTGGATGAATAAAAAGTATTTTATTAACGATTGAAAATTTGAACAATATATATAAATAAATATATATAGGGAGAGTGTGAACTAATAGTAGGAATTGAAAAATAGTTATAATTCGTAATAATTAGGTTTACCTAAAAATTTGAAGATGTGTCAAAACAAATGACAGATGTCATGAAACATTGATTCTGATTGAAGGCTTCGCAATTTTGCGCTACAACATAACTTACAGCTGCATTCGCGAATAATTCTTGTTCAATTATTCACTTGCTACTATTATTAAGGCACAGATTAGTAATTTTTTTGTGAAAACAAACTATGTCGCTCCAAATAAGGTTGGATATCGAGGTTGATTTCTCATTAATTAATATTAAGGTTATCTTAATTATATACTAAAGTAGAGACTATTATTTCAGTGTAAACTGCTTCCAATATATTTTTAGACATGCAAGGAAACGTGAAATTTTATTTCTGGAATCATTTCAAAAGCTCTGCATGCTAAGCAGGATATGCAATTATTTTAATAAATGCCTGGTAATGTTAATTTGATAAATTTATTGGAGTGTCTCCTTCAAGCATTATAAAAGTTGTTTTAGTCATCCAATCAGTTTTTAAGAATTTTTTTATTTAGAGATTAACAAACATTTCAAGGGTGTTCATAGTTTTCTTGTTTTTAATTGCTGCATGGTAATTGATTATAAAAATTACTTTAATGCTTTTCAATATAATATATTTCAGAGTTTCTCAAGTAACAATTGTGAACAATAAATATACTCCGATATAATAGACCGAAAGTGCTACATACACAAGAACATATAATCTTTGATTCCTTAAGCATTCGTGCCTATATGAAGCGTCTTTACCTTTCATTTTAAGTTCGATTGAACATTATTGCGAAAACAAATTCGTACAAAACATTTCTAATAGTTCAGTAATCTAGGAAAAACATTTTTCTTCTATCCTTCAGCCACAAAGAACTGATTCATCCCTACATGAAGCAAAAAAGGGGTATTTAAGAATGAAACCCTTAGTCCATATAGTATTCGGCATCATAATCCTTCGTAAACTGTTCATAAATATTTTCAGTTTTTTGCCGACGTCACTTAAAGCATTTCTAATGCCTACATACGAGGACACACGAATGTATAGCATAACAAATATAAAGAACAAAAATTCAAAATAATAATATGAAAAGTAAATATAAGCATAAAAAATTAGGCTAAAATAAAAATAAACTAGATCAAACACTGTTAGAACACAGGAGTAATTAAAGAATGTCATTTAAAAATTCACTTATGTTTAAATGAATTTCCGTTGACCACATAATTGTTATAAATTAATGTACATCAAAACTAAAAATTGTCTTTTTTGCATGTTCTTGATTAAAATATTTGTAAAACATAGACGCATGTCACTGGATTCTTTGCAGCTGCCGCTATTTTCTAAATCATTCAAACATACTTTAAAAAAAATCAATAAAGACAAACATTTATTGTAGATAAATAGTTGGAAGTTGAGAAATTGAATGCGACATATGTTTAATTGATCGTATTTATATATATGCATATGCATTAATGTATTGTCCATTACAAATGTAATGCACACTAATACTGATGTTCGTGTTGCAGACTCATATTTATGTGCATATATAAGCATAAACCTGTAACACAGACCGATCAAGCTTCCATTTTGTGCAACATAGGAGATGTCCAATAAAATTATTGACATGTTTTATGCATTAGTACCCAGAAACGTATAAAATAAAAGAAACTGAAATGCTGTGTCAAAAAATTAACTACTCTTTCTTTATCTTTAAATAAATTAAAATGCTTTTGCATTTTCATAAAAATGGGAAATTCCTAAAACTTGTTTCTAATTATTTCATAGGAATTAATAGTAATAAATATTTTTAAAAAATTATTTTCCGAAAAGGGTCATTTTATTCAAACCATAAAAAGTAATTTAAAACCTTAGCTTTATTAAACTCAAGAAAATGCTGAGAAATATTGAAACAGGTGAAATTCATTCATCGCATGCATTATGTTGCGAAAAGAGCAAAAAATCAAGAGCAAATAAATTTAAAAAGAAAATAAATTTAAATCCTTAATTTCATATATTTTTGCCAACCAATACATGTATAAAATGATTTCGTTGTTGTAGTCGTTAAGTAAGGAACAGGCCGAGTTATTAACTATTTTTTATTTATTATGGGAGGGTGGCGGAATATATACGTACATCTCGTATGAAAATTATAAAATACATAAAAAATAGAACAGAAAAATCCCTGCTTTCTCTCAGATAGGTGATTAATTTATAGACACATGATCAAAGTGAAGGGAATATTAGCTATTTTCAGTAAATTATTTAAGTGATTTAGGGAAAAGCATGGCGCCAATAAGTCGCTGATTTTGTGATTTATGTGGGCGCGTAGAAGCGATTAAAATATTCTTTTAGTAATAAATATGCCAAAACGTGAGATTTAATATACCTCCAGCACGGGAATTAAAACGAAACTGGAGTTTAAGAAAAGTGATTTTGGAATACATTAGTATTGTACTAAGATTTTAAAATATATAATATTAGAATTTAAAGTAAACTTAGGTGAGCTTATTGCAAGCTATTTTTCTCCTACTTCAGTCTGAAACTTAACATCATTGTATCCCAGTATTTTTAATTCTGTTGATTTTAATCTACGGTTATTCTATAGGCAAAAAGAAATAGAACTTTTCCTAATAAAGAAAAATACTCAGTTGCTTAAACAAATCTGATATACCTATTTCTCGCTTCATTTTTGTTTTGCACATCCCTTAATTAATTCTTTATTGTTTTCTAAGCCACTAACCAGTTAATCTATACTGCAAACAATTAGCTTCCATTAAACTCACACTATCAATTTTGCCTGCTATCCTAGTAGACCTAATACAATTAGTTTCTTAATCCTTATTGAATTCCCTTGGTGACGTCACGTTCTTCTTAAGTAGACACGAGAATCTCACTAGTGGTGACCGGACAACAAAACCAGAAACAACACTCACCTCTGCGAAGGTCAATAAGAGAGAAGATAAAGAGTGTAGTAAGGTCAGTTGATTTATTTTCTATCGTCAGCGGTGGATACTTTGTTTAATTTACTTTTATGCATTAGATAGAATTTAAACAAAAAAATTTAATATATCTGTTCTATAAAAAGCGATTAACAAATTTCTTATAGTAACAATGCTGAAGGAAAAATTCGAAATTAAAGCTATATGAAACGCTACGTTGAAGACTTTTTACAGTCGGATTGACGTATATTTGGATGAAAAGTATTTAATTTATTTTTAAAGAAATAGTACGCATTACTATTAATAAGATTATTATCAAGTATTGCTTTGATACATTTGTTTGAAAACTTTAGACTGTAGACATATTTGCAAAGGTTTTAAAATTAAAATATGCGTTCCATATGCTTATTCATCATAATATTTTTTAAATGGGCTTAGTTTAGCTTTATAAACATCCAATTTTGCAAATACTACTACTACAATGCCACGTCACATCCCGTTCCTAGAGCGGAGATCGCTCCTGATCAGTTTGGAATTTATGTGAGTGGGAATGTGGGGGGGCGAGGTTTATCCTTAAAAAGAAAAAAATATGTGAAAAAGGAGAAGAAATATTTAAAAACTATTGAAAAAAGATTTAAATGAGTAGAATTATTTTTAAAAGCATTCTAATTCTGGAAAAAGCAACAGCAAGATTGTTACTAAACTAGCAATGTACAACTATTGGATGGGGTAGCTAGGATTATTATAAAAACGTTAAAACAAAACTGGTACCCCAATGTTAAAATTTAGTCTATTTAATATATATATATATATGGATATCAATTATCAAATCAATTTTGGGTACTGAAAAAAATAACACGATAATAAGCAATTCAAGCTATAAATTGATATAATTCACCTACCTTTTCAGACCTGAAAAACCTAGCTACTATTAAAAGTCAATTTGCATATAGTGGTAGTACAATGCTAGTTGTGAAAAAACAAATTAGAGATATTAAAACAGAATCAAAATCTATGAATTTAAATCTTTTTATTTTAGAATAGTTTAAATTAAATCACTTTGATCACTGCCACAAGTTATACATATACAAGATGATGCACATGTTTAGAAAATGTAATAACCAAAAATAAAAATATGTAGCTACACATATTACAAAGCGCTGCAGGCTTAAAAAAATATATATAGTAATGAGGATACTAGGTAGAAACAACAAATTTAAGGAACATCTTGATTCTGCAGAAAAATAATGGTGGTACATTTACAAAGCACATCTCAGTCTTTGTTTGCTTGTGAAAAAAATTACCAAAACACACGTTGTATGAAAAATTCGGAGAATTGGCAATATCATAAATTTTGTTATCAGCCTTGAGGTAATTCAGTCGCATTATTGGTACACTAACAAGTTTCCTTGCACATTTCCATCAACACACTGTTAACGTAAATAATTTTTGCAGAGCAGGCTAATGAAGAATTTGCACCCTGATCATCTCTAGTGCAGGGCTTGAATTTTCAGTGCACTCTAGCTACTGATTTGTATATCGAAAATTTTAGTACCAAAAGCTGTCACAATTTCCTCCATTTCACACATGAATAAAGATGAAAAGATAAAACTTTTTTTGATGACACCATTCACAGCTTGAAGATTTTAAACTCGCAGAATCTAGAAGATTTCAAATTTACAGATTCCAACATCACATCACCACACCAAAAAACTTGTAGTAGAATAGAACTCTTTCTTCTAAAACTTCAACGGAAAAAATATATAAAAAAACAAGCTCCCTGAAGGCGTAAAGGCCCCCAGAAGCCTAAAAAAGGCCCTGGGACCCGCAGCTGCAAATACACCTCACTCGTTCAGAGAAGCACAACAAAGAAAGTCAAATCATAACGGAAAACGATTCCAGATACAGACGCCCAAAACCTGATTACGCCAAATTCTTACGCGAAAACAAGATGGCGAAGAAATAATCCCGTTGCAAAATTTGAATTTAAAAATTAATAAAGTTGAAACCTTAATGGAAACAACAACAAAAGTTAAGACAATTACTATTTAAATCGAAAACAAAGTAAATAATTAAGAAAAATTTAGATATTAAATGAAACGGCTGAAAATTATCGTTTGAATTTCAAAATTTGCCAAAGATGCCACAAGAGAAGAAAGAAACTTTAGTGGCGAAGAATTAAATTAATTAAAAATACTGACAAAACCAAAAAATGATGTCGATGCAATATTTGCAATCTAACAACAACGTTTTCTTTTTCTTCTGATAAACTGAGCCTTTCTAGTAGGGGAATAGAAGAGCTTTAAACTATCGGTATTAATGTTGCATACGAAGTATTAACTAGCACAGGTACAGGTAGAAGAGAAAAAAAAAGAATCTAAATATACAAATGTATAGAAATACAAAAGCAACACGCACTGGTTAAATATGTTCTCTAGAATAGGGTGACATGTGAAAACGAAAGAACAAGTTTCGTCAAACAATAAGAAAAAAGAAAACAATAAAATGATAACAGACATACCGTAAAAGGCACAAAACATTATTGAAACAAGAACTCTTCTACAAACAGGATAACAGGATTCAAGGAATAACATTTAAAATAACAAACGCATACTCTTATAAGGATATAAATAAAGATATAAATACATATCCTTAAAGATGTAAATACATATCCTTAAAGATATAAATACATATCCTTAAAGATATAAATACATATCCTTAAAGATATAAATACATATCCTTAAAGATATAAATACATATTTTGAAATTACTAGCTGTTTTGGACTGACCTTGTAATATTCACTAATTTCTAGTCAACAATGTCGCTCTCGAACAGAAACCTCTCGATAAACTTCCACCTTTATTCAGTGTGAATAAAGGTGCCATTTAACTACAACGAATTTAATATAATCTTGGCCCGTTTGCGAACCTTTCTGCGCTGGAATAAGGTCTCGAATTTGGAACTATCCGGTCGCGAGGTCTTAAATCAATGGGGGCGCGGAGGTATGGTACACAATGGCTGCGCGCCCCATTTTAATTAAATAAGAAGATATAGCGAATAATAACCTTTATTTTAAGCAACACGCATTTGTCTGATTATTTATGATTTTAAATTTATTACCCTTTTCAACAGAAATAAAATGTTGGTCGTTTTTTGTTTAGTAAAATATTAATTAATTAGGAAGATGTAACACACAATACACAATATTTCAGAAAATGATATTTTTGTTATAAAAATAAAATGTTTGATTTTTAATCGATGAAATAAAATTTCAGTTTATTAACTAAATCAAAATGATATTAAATATTTATGTCGTTGTTTTTTTTTGTTGTTTCAATTTTCAAATAATATCCATGTCAATAAAGATCTAAAAATAATTAGAAGCTTCACCTTTAAACTACTTTTCAACAAAAATGTCATTATTTTTCTGTAATCAAAAAACTTTTTCACAATATCTGACCAATTTGATTAAAACTGTCACATAATTTTTCATGAAACTACCTTTAGTCATTCTTTTTTTTTCTTTATCTGCCTTTTAACGGTAGCAGTTTCTCCAGAACTGATGAATATTTAATTTTTTGACATTAGCCTTTGTCATTTTAACTCAAATAATATTGTCCTTTAGAAAGAGTTTTCCCTAAGAACTGTGAAAATTTAACCAAAATTTAAAAAAATATATCAGGTCATTTTTAAGATTCGCTATAAAGTTATGAAAGCTTACTGAAAATTTTGTGTAAGATTCAAAGCCTTGTCTGAAAATCTGAATGAGAGCACAGTTAGCATATAATTATTTGTGCGCAACTTTGGTTTGTATTCAGCTACTACTACTCACAGACTATTGATTTTTTGAAGACGTCATAACTCCTTATATGTTGTACTTTGTACTATATTTAAAAAATTCTACTTAAAAGCATTCTTTAAATTTTTTTAAAAGAACTACATAATCCAAACCAAACGCGGTTATTACTCTTTGCCAAAAAAAATTACTATTAAAAAAACTTGAAGAGAGTGAAATTTGAAAAAAATAGGTCTGATTTCTTTAGGCTAAATTTTAATTTAAAACTGAAAAGCGACACTTGATTGATTGCTATAACTACACTTCAATGAACTAACTTATTTTTGTGAAATGCTGAATTTTAAGACGTTGTATCTTTGTTTCATACTTAAGACGACCTTCAAATGCTCACGAATTGAAAATGATCAATTCTCGAAATATGCTTTAATTTTTTTCTTTTGGTAATTTTATTCCAAAAATACTCAGCCTTAACTCAGTTTTAGATTTAAATATAATTATGAATTATTTTAAATCGGAAAAGTGAAAAAGAACTTAATAAATGGAGAGTAATTTCTTTGAGAACATTCACATTAAATTATAAGCATTTCTTTTTTCATACTTATCTATAGCTGTAATAAAGAGATATCCGTAAATCCTTTTCTAATTTGCTGTTAATTGTTTTTGAAAGAAAGCAAGAAATTACACTAAAGTGGATTGTAATTTAATTTCAGTCAACTAATAATTTTAATTGGCATATAAAAATTTCAGAAAATCAATACGAAAAATAAAAAATACGTTGAGACTCAAAAATTTTAAAAATAATTGCAAGTTTCCCTTGTTATTCTAAATTTAAACGATATTCCGGACATGTCTTATTTGCATGATTGCTGCCAAAGGCAAAACACAACTTTAGATAATTAATGACAAATCATTTTATTTTTTAAACTCGCACCGGCTAGAAAACCATGGAGTACAAAATTTATAATAAAAGCTATTTAATTATAGAATAACAAATACTATTGCAATAAACTGATATCTTTAAATGTCTGCAAGAAATACAAAAGTGTCATTCAAACTTTCTTTGAAAATAACTTAATCAGTTTTAACGCGTTAACAAAAATTATTTTGTTGGCAGGACCTGAAAAAACTTCAACATTTTTCCTAGTAGCCGTTTAGAGCAAAGTAAATTTTCATTCCGCAATGGAAACTTATTCTACATTTGTATCTCATTTCTTTCAAACAACACCTAATGTATTTATTGACCGAGCAAATCGAGATCTACGTTTTAACTCTATCATTTTGCATTTGTCTGCCTGTAGGTTTGTTACGCATTTACGACAAAATGCGCTGTTCGATTTCCTTCAAATTTGACAGAAATATTTGTTGAAGCAATGTAAAATGGTGTATATATTTTATGTTTATTTATTCTAATTCCATAATAAAATAGTTATTTTAATTAAATATATTAATTATTATTATAAATTTAATTGGTAATAAAAGAGTGAGTGGCAAAATTAAGATTATGAGATCACAGTTGTAAATAAACACAGTTCGCTTATCGCTTTATATCGTTATACGCATTTCGCTAAATAAGTGTTATCTATTTTTATAATCTTTGGCTATCTTTTAGTTCTAAATTTATACTTAAACTCATTCACCATCTAAATAATTTGTTTTATACCCTATGAGCCGCAGTCGGCAATTTTGAGACATTCAAAATTCGATTGAAATTGTTAATCCAAAATGGAATTATGAGACGCTTCTCGCCAAGAAAAACGATCTCGCCAAGATAATATCGCCTGCCTTATAAATCGTCTGATCTGCAACACAACGACAGCTTTTAGCTTTTATAAATATATTTGTCAAATTGTAATATTTATCGCCAAGCTATTTTGAATTAGATCTTCTTATTTATAACGAAGTGAATTGGAAAATATATTTTAATTTGATGCCTATTTAATGGTGAAATTTTCTCGATTTTTTAAATAAGTAACTTATTTAAGTATTGAATCTTTCTTTGTGAATTTTTGGTGCCGTTTTCCTCAAAATATTTCGATATGACGCCTAAAGATAAGCGAAGTAAGAGATCTAGAGATGTTTTGCTAATTCAGCAGATTGCGAACCATTTTATCCATATTGACTCTAAATTCTCACCTCAAGAATTGTTCTAAACTTTTGAACACCAGTGAGAGAGTCAAATTATGATGCCCGGTGTCCCTACAAACAATGCTGTCTTCACAATGAATAACATTTGCTAAGCTTTTAAAAAATGCGATGAATAGAAAATCTTAGATTTTTTAATTTTCTTTTTGGCGGGGAGGGGAACGAGTTCTACTTTTCCCAGAACTACTGGTTAGAAATTATTCCAAACATTTATGTTTCTAAAAACAACTGTTGAGGGGCATTAATCATTTTTCATCGTTTAGTTAACCTGTTGTATTAAATATAGTTTGAGTATAAATTCTGTTCAATGAATATTAATTATTGATAAACCATTTAAAATTTAGAAGAATCAAAAATCGAGACTCCCTTCATTATTCAGAAAAGGAAAGCGAACATATCTTTTATTTCCGTAACAATATTTCAAACTCCTGGTGTGTAAATGTTTATTCGCGTTTGATGACAGTTAAAAAATTCCCAAGACCTCCCAAATCCAGTGAGTTGGATTTAAAGAATTTCAAACCAAAACCTTGCTTGACGACAGACATCCATAAAAATTTTATTTCAGAATTAAATATGGTTTGGAAACGCTTCTGAACAACACGATTTACCAGTAACCTTAAATACATTACTCAATTTAATTCAGAAATTCAAAATTTTCATTTTTAATTCGAAAAAATACTTGATTTCTAATAAAGAAATGACTCATAAGAATGAGTTTCGTTCTTCAGTATCTTGATTCAGAAACCGTGGCTGCAAATGTATGCTTTATCAGACTAACAGTATTCATAATGAATATTCGGGTGTCTCTCAAAAATATGATATTTAATTTTTGTATAAAAGTGTGGTGCAGATGTATTTGACTGTGGCATTATAATTCACATTTGTTATAAGAAGTATATCAGAGGAAAAAAACTTGCAATTTGCGATACACTCATTTTAATAATTAACTTCTATTATCATCTCAGGCTTTATATTTTAATTATGAAAAATATTTTTGAAATTGTTGTTTTACCAAATTACATATACAATAGTATACTTTTCTAGCAAATGAAGTGTTAAATAATTCTAGACACCATATTATAAAAATAATCGAATAACAAAGGATTTGAGACTGATACCTTGTGTGGCTTTCAAATTCATATACTAAGGAATAGTGATAAGTGTAATCTTTAATATAATTAGAAAGGCATGCATTGCCTAATTAGGAGGGTAATTAGTCAATATAATTGATTTTATTCTTTAAATCAAACAAACATAAAATTTTGTTCGAAAGACGATTTTATAAAAAAAAAATGGGGAATATTATTTCTTTGACTTTCACGTATACTTGGAAATTAGGTTGAGTTTCGTGTTAATCATCGAATAATGAAGAGAATAGACTGCACATTTTGGAACAATACATCTAACCAATGACCAATACAAGCAATCGACATGATACATTTACACAAACAATTGAAACGTTTGTCAATTATCGATAGTTTCAGTGTAAAGGTCATAAAAAATTAATGCATTTAGGTTATCACGTTCAAACACAAACGAAAATATAGACAGTTAACCTTATCATGGATTTGGTTCAAACTTTTACATGTATTTACAATCTGGTGATAAGATTACTTGTCCAACTTCATCCATTTATTTGGTTGCTATTTTATCCATTTATTTTTGAGTTGTGTTTAGAGACAAACAGACAGATGTGAATACAATTTATTTTATTATTTTAACATAGGACTACGTTCCTCCCATTCGGGTCTCAGGAAGGAATTTGATTCAAACGCCAAAACGCCTCTGAAAACGTTGTATGGGAGATACAACGTTATATCTCGGTGACTACATCTCGGTGACCTATATCTCGGTGACTACATATGTTAAAACATAACTAATGTCTTATTTTAGAGATAAAGGGTAACAACAGAGGTTACAATATAAAATTGAAAATCGGAAAAGAGTCACGCGAGTAATGTAGTCCTACGCCTATAACATCAGCGTCTGTTTGAAAAAGACAGCCTCCCGTCATTTGTTTTTTCGGATTCAGGAAAGGCTAAAACGTGAAGATTCACCAAATTCTCGAGGTCGGATTTATTGACATTTATAATACATTCTCTTTCTATTCTCCGCATACAAGAAAATAAAAAAGCGTCTTACAAATATATCTTTGCCCTTCTCAATGATTAAAATACCATCTCAATAAGGCAACGATTAAAATTTCATTAATGATAGTTTGAAAATAGGAATGTGAAATACATATTATATATTTCATAAAAAAATTTCCATTGTTTACATCAATTATTAATTTCATAAAAGATAGAATTCCCTCATTTCTTTTATTCAAAACCGTGCTTAAACACATTGCAAACACATTTACTAATTTTATTAATAAGACAATGATTATGTGCGCAATAACGGAAGAAAGAAATGTAGAAAAAATTAAGACCCCCCGTTCGACCGAAAGACAAATATTTCTAGTTAAACTGGTAAACGAAATTTTGCATAAGAAATACTTCTTGCAATTATACGGAAACCTAGTTAAAAGGAATGTGCTCTTTTTTAATGAAATTAACTTAAATGAAGAGACTCTTAGGTATCTTTCGCTGATTCGGGAAAGGCAGATAATTCAATTAAGCATTTTCTCCTGAATAAACAAGGCATTCAGATCGTTCTTTGAGGTTTTTCTTCTTTTCTTCTTGTTTTTTCTTTCATTAG
>BGPR01002593.1:14788-49552 GCA_013235015.1 Araneus ventricosus | reverse complement strand
GCGACACGACACTGGAAACTTATTATTTATCTCCAAGGTGATTTTCTCTAATATGGTAATTCTATATTGCTCCAAGTTGCATTAAAATAAATTAGATGCGAACTATTTTAATGCGAAACAATAAATCTTCCAAAGCATTTATTTCCAATTTCTCTCTTTTCAAAAGATCCACACAACGGCTGATGTCTGAAAAAGACTGCAATCTCCTGATGATCTCGGAAATGATTAAACACAACATATCTCCATTATTTCAAATAGCCCAAAACGATACGTTAATGGAACGAGTTAACCTTTTCATTTCTGGTGTCACCTACCATCGCCTACATCCGTTCTCTTCCCAAAACTACTTTAAATATCTTCCCAAATTATATTCCGATCCGATACCTGGGAGATATTTTCCCGTTTACTGGATCAAAAGCATCTTCCAAATTATTTCCTTCTTCCTGATTTCTGCTACCGCTCAACCACCCCGAAGCGAATTTGCGAGTCAGGAACCCCCCTCAGGGGAGGGAAGGAAGGAAAGGATAAAAGAACGAAAATCTTTCGAATCGTTTCATTTGAATAACGTCTTTTTTCAAATCCGTTTACGAGATTCGAGTTTCCCTTTGCTTCCCGATAAATCGTCAACCGAAAACGGATGGTGGGGGCCAACGAAACGGAGGGTAATTGAAAAAAGATTACACCTGACGTCGTATTCGTCTCGACTAATTTTTGACGGGAAATGGTCCCAATGTTTCCTGTCGTTCGACGATCGGCGTTCGGTTACCAATTATTCCCGGTAATGATCCCAGGAACAGCCTCTGTCTTTCTCTCCCCGTCCCGAAATGCGAAGCAGAAGTGCGTATGAAAAATGGGAATCAATTCGCACTTTAAAATGATTTATTGTATTTGTCTATTTTCTCTCACAAATAAATACATTCATAACAATGATTTGTCTTGTGTTTCCAGTTTTTGCTCACGAACAATGATGGACTCTTTCTTTCAAGAGAATACATGAAAAAATCATTAGGTTTTTTAAGTGGCTCAAGAGGGTTTGGAATAGATATTTTATGTTGATAAAGACACAAATTCCAAATTAAATACATTGATTTATGCTAAAAAATGCGTTTAAATATAAAATGTGTGAGTAAATTTTTTGATTAAATTCATCTTTAGTTTGCAATTAATGATATGCATTCTCTATTCCGGCCATTATAGCACTGAACAGGATGATTCATAACTTATGGGGCAAACTTTAGGTTTTATGAAGCACTATACTATATTTTTTTTGTACAGGAAAATATAAACACAAGTAAAAAGTAGAGACCCAAACACATGAAACAAACTTAAAAAAACAGTTTATGTGTCCTTTGAGGTCATTCCTGTTAAAGACAAGTGCTTCTGTATTGAATTGTTTCTGTGTGTTTCCAATATTTATTTTTGCAATATAAACACTTTGTTGCACTAGTGAATGAACTGTTTCAAATTTTCTTAACAAAAAACGTGAACTACGTACATTTATAAAACTGAATCCGAAATCCATAAAAGTGGTAGCTTTTCCTCGATTGCCTAACTGCATATAGATTATATGCCTTCTTTTCACACTTTAAACTAACATACAATAAACTACCACTATAGGTTTGGTGTATCTTGATTTTCATTTAAACATTCGATTCAAAATAAATTGGACCTATGAAAAGGAAGGTGCAACAAATCTGAATTTAAAAAAAGAAATTATATTCCTTTATCTAACGTTTTGTGCTTTAACCAGTTATCATACCCTTGAGCTATCAGAAAGAACACAGTGGACAAAGGCGTGAAAAAGATGGAATTCTCAGTGGTAAAGATCTTTCTCAGGGCCAACCAACTGTTATGCTGTGGCAACCCGAAATATCAATATCTATTCAAATATCTGACTTCTTTTATTTCAAATCGAAATGAGTTTTTTTTTTGTTTTAATCAAATAAAATACCCATAAGAAACACATTTAGAGTATTTGGTGCATCATTTAATTAATATGCTGCAATTACTTCAGAATTAGTCGCAGGAGGAATAATATTTGTAAAGGGAAATGGTGTAGTTTGTCATGGCTGATATAGAACACATGGATATAGTGGGAAGCCTAATTTACAGTATTGTATGGAGAGAAGCCCTTAATACGTGTGAATGGGCAAAAATATTGAGAGCGTGTTGCTCTTGTGTGCGCTAGTCAAAGTTGTATTTGAACTCTATTATTAGCGCCAAGTATCCATCTCTATTTCAGTAACATTATGAGGCTATAGAGTGTTAGGATTAACATAATCAACTCAAATAGGACTTCATGATTTTTTTTTCCGTGTTTTGTCCAAAATTTGACTTACAGACGAAGTGTTTCCATTTAAATCGGAATAAGAGTTGCAGTTAAATTAGTTATATCATTATGATATTTGCTCTAGGATATTGTGTATAATACAACCAAGGAAATGTTGTTCGAATCAGAACCCGTCATCACAATACCAAACATAAATTCTTATAAAACTTCGCTTTTAGTTATTTATTTTGTCAAACAAATACAATGAACGCTGTTTATCTTAGTTTATAAATTTTCTATCATCTCTACAAAAGCCCTACTAAATCCAGAAGTATTCTAAACAAAGATACTAGTTAATTTATATCTATCTTACGTTACAGCTCTCTGAAAACAGCCAATGTCCCAGAAAATGTAATACTCCTCGGAGTTGAAATCGTTGTTCTGCTATAATTTAATATACCTAGAAAATTTAAATACTTTCGCACTATGAAAAGTTTCTGTTGCTGCAGAAAATTATAAATTTCGAGGAATTTTAAGCTGCTACATTGTCTGGTCTACATCGTGTCATATGAAAAGTTATTTTAATTCCAGTAACTCTAGCTGTATTAGGGAATATATATATATACCGTATTTCACCGCTATTAAAACTTCCTTTCGTATGTCAAAATGTTAGATAAGCATAATTTTTCAGTGTTATCTAAGTGAGTTTAAAATGAACACATGAAATTTCATAATATTTATAGATGCGTCATCTGTGTTGTATTGGATTGTGGATGTTCAAATATTTGAATTTGCTTTACATTTAACATAAGGAAAGAATGAATACAACAATATTTTATACACATCCAAACTCAAGAAATTATTCATAAAAAATCCTTTCGGCAAGCAGGAAGGCAAAGGTAGATTCATTTATGTTAATGTTACAAAAGTAATGAAATATTACATATTGATCAATACAGACATAGACAATGACTTTATTGTTTCCACACATTGCGATATTTACGTTGTGATTCTGTTTTCATGACATTTATTTTTTTACTATTTAAAGATTTTATCATTCTACTCAAAAGGTTATGCTAGATTTATTGGTCAGTAAATTGCTCCGATTTTTTTATACCCCAACACATAATCATTCAACAGGTAGGAGTCATAAAGAAATAAACATCCCTGCAGTGCAAATATACTCTAGATAACATTAAGCCAATCTATTTGAAACAGTAACAGGAAATTGACACTTGACACGAATGACGAAAGAATTTAGACGTAAAAATTAATTTATTTAATCTAAGTTACCATATAATTGTGCGAAAATTACATTGTCATATGTCAAAATCACATGATATTAAACGTTCAAACAGTACTAGAATGGACTAATTTAGAGAATTTCCTGGTTACAGAGATAATAATCACTAAATTCTTAACACATAAGAGAATAAAAATTATTAAACATTGTGAGTGGCAAATTAAATACGTGTGTTTAAAGCTTAGAATATGAATACAGCCATTTGGAACAGTGAATTTAAATCTCCATCTACAGTTAAAAGCAAATAGTTAGACAAAAAAAACCCAAAACAATTTTAAAGTTAATGTGCTATTTTTCAATATCGTTAAGGAAAAAGGGAACTCTTATTTAAATATCTTTTTTGGCTATTTTATATTAAATTTATTAAACAAATCTTCGTACCGCCACGTTTAATTAAATATCAAATTAAAGTAATCTGTCATATTAACTAATTATCAAATTGACTGTTAAATTAAATATTTAATTAATTGTGACGAAATCTTGAATAAAACCTTCTTTATGGTTCTTAGTTTTCATCAACAATTGTTTGGATTTAACTTAAAATAAATAAAAGTCATTGAGGCTATGTTTGTATGTTCCACATCTCCTTCTAAACCACTGGAATGATTTTAGCGAAACTTTGCACACTTTTTATTTAAGACAAGTCACTCTGAAAACCTCTGAAACATTTAAACTATATAAATCTAATAGCACCACAGTACAGAAAAAAATGCGTGCTTTAAATAAAAGAATTAATTGCATAAACAATAATATGACCCTTCCATATATTACAATCTATCCAAAATTCCACAAACAACCCATCAAGTTCAAATTTATCACTTGCGGAACAAATACCTACACGAAAAAAGCCGGACAATCTTTTTCTAAGTACCTAAATATTATTCTAAGTTTTATAGGAAAAGAAAATTTTACTTGGATTATTAAAAATAATATTAAAGTGATTGATTTTACAAGAAACAATGTAATTACTTATATCGAGACACATGACTTTCAGGACCTGTTCATTAGCATACCACTTAATAAATTAAAAGATGTTTTAATGCATTATTATTATGACTTGAAAAACTTGCTAGAATGCACAGAAGCGTATTGGTTAGACATAATTAATTTATGCGTCTTCAATAATTTCATCTCGAATGGCGAAAATATTTTCTTACAGATTAAAGAAATTCAACAGAAGTCTTGTTTTTCTTCTTTAATTGCAAATCTTTTTCTTCATTTTTTTGAAAAAGATTCAGTTTTAAGTTTAAATTAAGCTTTTAGATACATAGATGACATCCTGATTTTTAATTTTAAAGATTTCTCTACAGTTAGTGGGAATATTTAGGGGTTGGGTTTCATGTGTTTTGTTTCAAATGGACTTGGGCATTTATTTTTATTTTGTTTTAATTATTTTTATTGTTTTCAATTGGACATGGGCTTTTGCTTTGTCCCTTTGTTTCAAACTATGGTTTTTATTCGGTGTTCCGGGGAAACAAACACTTTTTGGCTTTATTGCTACAGTTCTGTGTTCAGAAAACACCGAATTTTATGTTTACGCTCGTTCAGGATTTCTCTTGCTGATGACGCGTCCCGGATGTTGGCGTTTTGTTCCTTTCTATTGTTTTGGTTTTTCTTTCATAACGTGATTTTAATGTTTTCTTTTATTAATATATATATATTATATCATCATATTATATATATATATATATTTCATATATATATATATTATATATATATATGAAACACATCATTTCAACTAGTGTTGGCTAATCCAATGAAGAGGCAGTCTTTGACGACTTTATTTTATTCAATCATGCTTTAATTGATAGGTTTCAGGTAATTTTAAATAATTCGGAAAAATATCAAGCCATTGTTAAAGTTTAAATAGACGCAAAAAGCGGTCACCGGCGACGAAGGAAACAAGGTACGCCAAAACGGGCTTCTGATAGAAAGACTCCATGGTTTTAAAAAGAGAACGTTGCACAATCGCAGCGAGATTAAGTAGTATTGCCAAAGAGGGGAATTCCCGAGCGTTAGGACCGGTTGAAACTGGATTTCAGCCAGTTAAAGTGACAGTTAATTGTGTGTTAGAGTTTAAGTAGAAATAATTTTACGGATTAAATTTTGGGTAGTGTTTTTTAAAATTAGGAAAGTGATTATTTATTATATATATATATATATATATAGGGCACACCAAATTAATATATATATATATATATATATAAACTTTTTAACGAAGGGTGGTTTTGGGTTCTAGGGGTCATGACCGGTGAAGATCTGCAGACATTTTCCGGAAATCGTGTCATGCGAACCATTGCAATAGGTAGAGTTCCTATAAGTAATCTACCTAAAAAGATCTACACAAGTAGATGAGACATAAATTTCTAGAAGTGGTAGGGCACACCAAATTAATATTTCGTCGTAGTGAAAATGATAGGACTTACCGCATGCGTCTGGCAGGACGATGGTAAACATTTTTGGATATATGTACAGAATGAAATGCAAAAATTCCCGCACGTTTGGAAACAACCGCTCTGCAAACGTTTAGAGTGATCTATATTGTGCGCTGCTGTAAAAAGAATACTATGTTCGCAAATGTCATTAAGAGAAGGAGAACCTACATGGAAACAAACTCCATGGTCGTTACAAACGAATAGATGGCAGAGATATGAAGCATTTACAGTGGGCAACAGTTAATTGCCTTGTAATATAGGGAGAACGGGCAACTTATTAATATGGAAAGTGTTGACATGCATTTCATCTAAGGAATTGTGAGCAACAATTGCAAAAAGACAAAAAGATGGTACGAAGAGCGTCTCCCGTATAAGGGGTGACTAATCCTAAGAAAATCGATCGCTTTCATCGTAACCTGCGTGAAATGATATTATTTCTTGTGTCAGGTACAGCACAGCCATGCAAGGACGGAGAAAAACAAAGTCCTTGTACAGACCATGCAAGGTGCGGAGATAGATCAAGTAATATAAACACATAAGCAGGGGAACTTAAATTCTGATTGATACACTCCATAACTTGGAAGTTGTTGAATTGTCAAATATTGGACCCATACCACGTTCCATGTTTAGTGACTTGAAGAGCAGTTCAGTAATTTATCACTTCGGATGATACTCACCACGTGGACTTCTCCCCCTGCAGCGAAGTGTAGTGCCTTACAATTTAATACGTTACAGTCAGCGGTGTATGTGGTTCCAGAATCTTGGAACATCCCATTATTTTGGAAGGGAGGTGTGACACTATCTGAGCATCTTTCCTAGTCAAAGGACTTGGTTAGGTGGTCCTTTCTCTGGGTTGCCACTATTGCCTTATATATTGTTTTCAACTTCTTTTTGTAGAGATTGCTCAAAAGTCTGGGGTATGAGATCACCTTAAATGCAAAAATGAACTTGTCGACCAACATGTAAAGGCTTCTAGTGCAATCGTGATAGCGAGGTGCGCCACAGTTAGCGATGCATGGGAGTTCTTGCATCTTGGGCCATCACTTCGTTTTGGGCGAGATATACGCCACTCATCTGGGCCTAAACTTTCGTAACTGAAGGAACTGAAGGTTAGGCGTTAACTTTTTTCGGCCATCACGATTACGTAATAAGTTGGGGGTGTAGAGATACGTGAATACAATCACCTCGATTCTGAGAAGGAACTTGTCTTAAGACTCTTGGATGCTTCTATGGCAGTGTGAGATATACCTGGAGCATTTGAGAGTTTTAATAAATCTAAACTCCGTCTCTGATCATACATTATCTCTCTCAATGAAGTCTCAATATTTTTTATTGCTAATTTACTCTATTTATCTCTTTAAAAATTAAGGAAATAAGATTTGCATTATTTAACGCTTGAAAAGGAAATTTAAAATAATATTATGAGTAAAAATCGAAATTTAAACTAATATTTAATATAGAAAATTAGTTCATCGAGTAAAATCCTTAAATCAGTTTTCTTAAATATTTTTTAATTATTTATTACCAATTAAATGTAGCGATTTTCATTATCCAGTTTAGGTTTCTACGTAAGAATAAGCATGTATCTCTCCTTTTCTTTTTACAGTTAATTTTGAGTCTGAACAAGAAAACTTGATTCAGGCGCAGTTGATTTTAATACTTCAACATAAAGAAAAATTGTTATAGAAAAACAATTGTAGGAAAGGTTCATGTATTTAGAAAAGAAATATTGGTTTTAAAGACTGAAATATTTCGTTAAAAATACACTTACATATGTTTCAAACTCAACATTACAGATTATTTATGGAAGTATAAATGTTACTAAGAAGACATTTTGCATTGGTATAATTCATATGCCATTACATTTTAAATGTTTTTCAATTATAAGCTCACGTAATCTATAAAAAATAGCACAAATAATAGATCGGTTAAGGAGAAAATATTAAAGGCATATGCTTGTTGTCCCAATATAAGAACTTATACATTATTGATGAGATTAATATATAAAATTATTATTTATCTATAATTTTATTAATGTATAATAATTATTCGTTAATGGATTCATTCATCATGTGTTGTACTAATGAAATCCCAGTAGTTAGTACAAAGTTGTTATTAATTTACGAAATTGTCTAAGCGAATGAAACGCTTTAGTGCTTCTTCGCTCTGGGTATAACTTAAAAGTTAAAGAATGATTTGAATCCTTTTAAAAGTATTAAAGTAGATTGAAAAAAATCGCGAGAATGCTTAGTTTCATCATATGGTGAAGATAACCTATTACACAATTTGTGACTGCTTCTCTTGTCGTTAAAAGGATAGACTGACAAGTTACCCTTTGAAACCTTTGCCAAAACTTTATTATAGATCTACTATTCTTAATTAATGATCGCATGTCAAGTTTTATTAGTCAAGTTTACTGCATTCTTGAGTTGTCGTGTTCACACAGATACGGATAGTAAGAAAAAAATTCTTCGAATTTATGGATTGTATTCAAAATTTGAAACAAATAACAATTTTGGTGCAAAGACCACATAAAAAATTTAATTCTTTTAACTGATTATTCTTTAGAGTTATCGTGTTCGCATAGACACTAGACAAGACAGATAATGTAATATAATTCTAAATATGTATTTTTCAGGCTGACAGTGTAATCTGACCACGATTCAAAATCACGCGATTCTTCGCAAAATTGGCTTTATGTTGCTTCAAAACTGGGGTAACTTGGGCATTCACATCACAAAAACTGAAATCTAAAACAAAATTAGTCACAGAGGGGTCTGAAAATTGAAGATGCATTAAAATCTCTAGATTTAAATTTGTAATGATAACAATAGTTTTTTTTCTCTGCTTCGTATACTCATGCATTGAAATCCCTAGATTTAAATTTGTAATGATAACAATAGTTTTTTTTTATACTTCGTATACTGGAAAATAAACAGATATTCCATCGGCAAATTAAGAATATGTATCGTGGTAATGGTGTTCTAACAAAAGTTCATCCAATCATTTTCTGTGAAAAGTACATCATTCCAAACCTATTTTCTTACAAAGATATACATAAAAATCTGAGTGTGCCTTTATTTTAGACTATGTATTAAACGCAATGTGACGAAATAAAGGATGTATTTTATGACATCTTCGAGACGATCCCCAAAGGGGACCTAATACTCCGTTAAATTCACTTCAAAATAGTTGGAAGGCAAATCGCATGACGTTGTCACAGATGGAATGCTAGCTTAGGGATTCTTCGGATACACCTAGTCATCTGGGAAGAAATAAATCTACTGAAGAATTCAGTTGGCATTGAAAAATAGGAAAATACAATTTCTGAAAAAAAATTTATTTCCTCCGCAACTCGGGTGTAGAGTAAATCCGACGTTCTAGTACAAACGATCATCTTCAAATAGAAAAGACTATTGAAAAATTTGGTCGGTACTGCAAAAGAGTGGGAGAAATATTCAATGGAGGTGGGTTTTTTTGGCAGTAGAACAGTTTTTTTTACTATTTTTGGATACTTAGTAGGCTTGGAATCTAACCAGTGGCGAATCCAGAGGGGCTATGGGGCTGCAGCCCCTCCCAGAGCTAAACCAGAATTCTTGATTTTATTTAAAATAATTACAACTGTTTGTTCTTAATTTCCCTTTCGTTAAAAAATAATTAAAAAATGACAACATTGCTTTCTGGCTTGACAGGCTCGAAAATTTCCTTACTTTTCTAGTCATTCCACTTGTACTTGTAGCGTTGACGCGGTCAAAAACATTTTTTGGCTAGTTATTTTATTGTATTTTTGATTAAATTATCGAAAGTATTGTAGTGTTCTCTATGATTCTTATTGTCAGGTGAGTAAAGTTTGTAAAGTTAAAGTGTTTTGATTTACATAAGCCATGAAGTGTGACATTCGTCACGCCGATACAGAATTTTTATGACCTCAGCCCCTCCCAGACCCAAATTCTGGATTCGCCACTGAATTTAACACGTAATTTTTTCAACTCCTTATATTATCTAGGACCTCTATTTGATTATTTCCCAGGTTTGACATGTAGGCATATTAAAAAAAACATCAAAAAACGAATAACAGCAACAGCTTCGTTTCAAAAAGGTTCAGCAAGAACACTAAAAAGCACTTAGTGCTCCACAATCTTAGTTCCATTATTTTTTTAAATATCAAAGCATGAAATCTGTATAGTCTTTGCAGGTTGCATGATGTTCTGAATGGAATAGGAGGTTTGCCTTTGAAGAAACCTTTTTCCTGTACAAACTTCATTTTCACATAAGAAGAATATTATATTTCTTCAGCAATAAAGCTGTGTTTGCAAAATTTTGGGTAAAATAAAGTTTGGAATTAAGAATGGTGATTTATCAAAAATTCCATTTATTTAAATTTTTTGTAACATCATCAATAGGAGCTAATTAATTTTTTGCTTCAATGAGTGAATTTTTCTGTATAGAGAACAAAGAATTCATGAAAGCTTAGTTCATTGAATAAACATCATTGCAGACTAATTATTAAGTAATGAATCGTTCCATTCGATTAATACACATTTCTTTGATAATCCCAGAAAAGAATAAAGACCTACAGAGAAAAGAAAAAGTCAATAAATTTCTCTACACTTTTTGAAATTGTAAAATGTTATATATACCACTGGGAATGTATTCTATATTCATGCACACATAATATTTAATTACTTCTGGGCTTAGATATATAATTTTTAAAATTTTATTATAATTCATATGGTAAGTTGCATGAAATACTAACTTTTGTAAGATATGCATCGAAATTTATTTTGATAGCTGTTCATAGTTTTATTTCCTTTATTATCTATTTATATTATTTTGTGACTTGTTATCTGAAAAATGATTTCATTCGTGGTGATAAGAATTGTCACTTCTCTTAAAATAATTTTTCTAACCTTTTGGATTTCCAAGTAAGAATCTCCATTATTTCCCACACTTCCAAATCATCCTCTATAGCGTAAAAACAAATAAATCATGAACTAATTATGTTCGAAAATTCGTTGAAAATTTTTCTTCAAAATTTAGTAATTGTTTATCTGTAATAATTTGCGAAAAATGAATCTTGTCTGAAGAAAACATTAGCATCTTTCTAAGAATTTATATGTGTAGAACTATGATTGGTTAGTTACATTATTAGTACTGAATGACGTATTATTTGTATTAGTTTACTATGTCTTTCGAAAAGTAAGGATGGTCTTCATTTTACCCACATATTTCCTACGGTCGAATAAATTCTTGAATGTTCTCAGTGACATTTCGGGTGAAAGTACCATTAATATCATTAGAAGGCAAAGTAACTAATTACGAAAAAACATTAAAAAACTTTTTATGGGGAAAAACTATTGGTTTATGTGAAATATATTTTATAAATGAATATTTTATTAATGGAAAAATTATGTAAAAATGAATTAAGGTAGTATAAGAAGAAAGGAAATAGAAAAAAAAGAGAGGAAATTTAAGAATTTGCTTTACCACTTACTCCACAGCTAAATATAATTCTCAAAAAATATTATGATTTATTTGAGCATAAAAGCTTTTTCTATAAACCATTAAAACATTCTCATTAAAAATATGGGATGAAAAATGATTTATTCGAAACTATGCGATAATATGCTTTTACCTACATTTTTATAAAAATTAATTTTAGACACGATCCACTAATTTACAAACACAAATGTCTTGAAACAAATTATTACTAATATAATATCCCAGATTTGTCTCTCACTGATACGGTAACGCCCTGACCTCACCGACAATAAAATTCGCTCCATAGTACTGCGAGGCGTTAAACAGCATTATTTCATTGTTAGAGCACCTAAATTGCAGTTATTTTAAATTTAAAAGAGTATTGTCGTTCTAATTTCATATTTAATACCTTTAAAATAATAGTGAAATAAAATTTTCTATCGATTGATATAAAATCTATTTCGCTATGACCAATAGTTAACGAGAAATTTTAAATTATATTAATCATATATTTCAAATTAATTTCCGTTTTTAATAGAAAGTAGTGAATCACTTCAGTGGTATATTATGCGCGTGATATAGTTTGGACGCCACGATGCATTATATTATTTATTGCAATCGTGTTGATATAATTTGATAATATTTTTGGCAACGTTTGATAAGCTTTGTTTTGATTAGACATCTGAAGTACAAGAAAAATTGTTAAACAACGAAAAAGACTTCACACGGAATGTTGTTTACCAAGAGGTTTTTAAATAAAGAAATATGTAAATAAAAAATATTTCCTGTCATAAAGCATATGTTTATTTTATTTGTTTTCAATCAATGTTAAACATTTTTCTCGCATATATATCTATTTTATATCTTTTCGCATATACAGTAAAGCACCGTTTACACGTTTTTCAAGGGACTGAGAAAAAAACGTATAAATGAAAAAACGTATAAACGAAATTCACAAAATTATGAACAATTTCATAATAACCAACAATGAAAAGTCAAAGGTAAATTAAAATATTACAGGAAAATGAAATACAAGAGGTATGTAATACAAAACTTTTTATTCCGGATTTAATGTACAACTAGTACTACTATTCATTTCATTCAGCATTTACAAAATGTATTTTGTTATTATAGGTTGTAGGACTTTTTTGGAATGCACAGGAAAAAGTTCATTTTGCACAGTTAAAAGTGCCATCTTAATTTTATCATTTAAATCACTGCTAATGAGGTATTCTTGCATGGTGTTAAAACCCACCAACGCTTGTTGAAAACTTGGCAGAGTCTTTTCAGTGCAATTATCCTCTTCTTCACTGCACATTCTTCTTCTGAATCACATTGCACAAATTCTTCTAATGCAGTAACATCACTTAAATTTGACCAGTTTTCTGGTGGAACAAAATTATCAGATTCGGCGTTTTCAATGGGATTGACATATACTGGAGTTAAAAATCCGCCAAAGGCGAAGCAGTTTTTTATCGTTTTCTGTAAAACATTTTGCCAAGCCATCATTGTGAAATTCACAGCTTGCAAGATGTCAAATTTCATATTTTTGGAGTCTCCGTGGTCAAAACTGGCGATAGCTGTTTTCACCAAAAGATTTCAATAATGTTGTTTTAGGGACTTTATTACTCCTAAACACAGTGGCTGCAATTTGCTGGTGCAATTTGCAGGGAAGAACTTGACAGTTATGTGTTTTGGAAAGTCCCTATCAGGTGGATGGGCTGGACACTGATCAATGAATAAAATGATTCGCCGTTTCTATTTTCGCATTTTATCTCTAATCCCTTTAACCAATCGGTAAAGAAAGACATGGTCATCCATGATTTTTTATTGCTTATGTACTTTGTTGGTAATGTTTTCATATTTTTGTAGCAGCGGGGCATTTTTGATTTGCCAATAATCAAAGGAGGTAATTTTTCAGATCTATCTGCACAGGCACACAATAACACTGTCAATCGCACTTTACTCTTTTTTCCACCATGGCAAGTATCCGATTTGATAGCAAGAGTTTTAGATGGCAGGAGATTATAAAACAAACCTGTTTCATCTGCATTGACAATGCATTTTTGTTCATATCCTTTTATCAGATCTGGCAATTGGTTTTGAATCCAATCATCCACTATTTCGCAATCAACATCTCCACTTGCAGTTTTGCCTGTTGTCGTGTCTTAATTTAATCTTGTGAAGCCATCCTGAGGAAAAAGATGCATCGCATTCCTCATTCAGCTGCTTCGAAATTTCTTGTGCTTTCTCGATAAGCAAAAGTCCACTGATGGGAATTTTTACACTACGACACTGATTAAACCACTGTAGAAGCACTTTTTCTACATCAGCGAATTTTCCGCTTTGTACTCGGAAGTTTTTTCTGAATCACTAGATCCACTTTCATGATGGCTTTCCTGGATGATCTTACACTTATAAATTAGCGTGTTTAAAGTTGAAACTGGTAAACCTAATTCTTTGGCAAGATCAAATCTTTTTAAATGCCGGTTTTCATCCACCTTTTTTAAAATGCACATTTTTTTTCCTTCAACGACAGAGATTTTCTATTGCGTGAAGTCATCGTGAACCGCTAGTGAACGATAAAATCCAGACACTGAAGCTGACAGGAAAATACCCTACTGTGCCAGGGGAGAGCACAATAAACAACCCTTATCTGTAGAAAGTGGTATGCTCACATTCCTCAGGGGTACGGCTTTTGTTCAACTGGGCAGGTTTAGGTCAAGATTGCGTGCCTTTTCTGGAGTCTGGACAATCGGCTGGTGGGAATCTGAGGTTGAAATGCGCATTTTTTCTTTTCCAGAGTTCATGAAAGAAAAAAAAATCGTAAACATGAAATTTGCCATTTCAGGAAAACGTATAAATGAAATTATTTAACATTAATATACATAGGATTTTGCCGGGACCATTCGAAAAAACGTATAAATGATAAAATCGTATAAACGAGAAACGCATAAACGGTGATCCACTGTATATCTCGCATATATATCTATTTATCTCGTATATATATTATTGCCTCCTCATTCGGGAAATCGCTCGAATGAAGAGGCAATTTGTACCCGTTATACCATGACGAGTGTTTTTCTAGTAAAAAAATATCAAGAAAAGTTTCCAAAAAGAAAATTATTAAAAGATTAAATTTTCTTTTATATGTTAAAAATAACAATGCAAACTCTTTTAATATTTGCTGATAAGAAAACATATTCAAATATAATTTAATTCACATTGTTTTTTATTTCAGAAACTCGACCTTGAAGAGGTGAAAGATTTGTGAATTTAAATTCATTTCATCAGGGGTCAAAATTTCATTTATTTCAGTCTCTATTTACTTTGTAAAAGAAATTAATACAAATTTTTACATTCGTAATACATATTTTGTCATCCTGCTCGTGTGGTGTGAAAGTTTGGAGAGTTGGTGCCAGCTCATGTGTCGTCCTCTGACCGCGGTTCAAAATTGCGAGGTCGGTTCATAATAGCCTTAGTGTTGATTCAAAACTGGACATAAATAGAATTCAACCAAACTTTTATTTTGTGATTTTAAAAATATCTTCATTGAAAAATTGAATTCACTGTCGATAGATGAAACCTTACGTAAATTAGCCAATTTTAATCAGAAATGAGCTCCTCATTCGTTAAGTTTATCTTACTACCATCTGCAAATCAGTCGAGTTTTAATATTTATTCAATCTCAAAGTATGAAACAAGAGATTATTTCTTATTTTAAGGTATTTACTATTTATTTAAATAAAAAGTACAGGCATATTATCCGTTTTACAAGGCTAGTAATTTCCATGATGGTTCAAAAAAATGACTTAAATAGCACCTTTATTATAAGCGTGATAAATTAGAAACAGCTATTTATAATATTTTTCTGATTTTTAGAAAAGAGGTCAATTTATTTTTGTAAGAATTTTATTTTTGTATTTATGACGAAAAAACAATAAAAATGAAAAATAAAAATGAGAGAAAATAAAACTTTTTCCTTTGTGTGAATAGCAGGAAAAAGCAAAAATCTACTTCAAAACCTACACATTTCTTCCAGCGGAACCAAATTTGAATTAGAAGATTTTCGTCTTCAGAAAAGCAAACTATTCTTCTTTTATTTTTGTGACGATTTTAAAGTATAACTTATTTTTGTAAGTATAACTGTGCCTTTCTAACCTGTTTGAATAAATACTGGGCAAAGAAATATTTTTAATCTCCAGCAACCTAATTATAAATACAAAAATTACCATTTTGTTCGATGAAAAACTAGAATCGATTAGTTTCTTCGCCAAATTTGAAATTTCTCCAGCTGAGGTAAAAATAAGGAAAAAAACCTTTTGCTATCCAACAAATTTCATATTTCATTGAAATGTTCATAGAACATGCAAATTTCTTATTATTTCTCCACTTATAGAAAAGCGTTTTAAAAAATAATTCAAATTTAAATAAATGGAGCGGATCCGGCAACTGCATTTCTCCAAATACCAAAACATTAATTTTAGTTAAACTGGGCGCAGTGAAAATTAATTGTTTTCTCTCCTACCGGTCGTTGCATTGTTTTTATAATTCAATTATGTAGTAGTTTAATGGCACTGCATATGTTTAGTTAAAGCATATTTTAAACAAAACATACTTTAAATTATATTGTTTAGTCAAATTTGTACTGGTAAATGTATTATATGAATATTGTGTAAATAATTGTTGTCATATGGGGATATTATGGTATAAAAAAAGGTATGTTTCAGAATGCATAAAATATTTCAAACTTTTAAAGATGATTATAAAATGCGTACAATTCATACTTCTCTTGAAATGTGATATGGTTGATTTCGTTTGGAAATACTTAACAATAAACTCGAAGACTTTTGAAAAGAAATATATGACTATTATACGTTTATGGAATTTTTATTGAAAAGGAAAATTAAAAAGTAAAACAGATAATTAAAAGAGATAAAATGCTGTAGCCTCACAATTTTTTGATATCAGTGTTGATTTTTTATGAATGATCAATAGTTCTAATTTTTTTTTATTTATTCACGAAATTCCTTTTTTAAAACGAGAAAAATGTTTTTCGTGTAAAGATTTTCATAGTTTAATTTACTGCTTTTTCCTTAAAAAATTATTCGATCAATATTGGATGGAAAAGAAAGTCATAAAATCATAATGGCGTGAAAAATAATATTAACTTTTATCTGTTATGTCAGGGAAAGAGAAAGAAAATGTTGATTAAAAACTATTTGAGAATTATTTATATTTTCACACGAAACATTCATTCGTAATGATAACCTACATCTACAAAGTAAATGTTACATAATTAAATGTAAAACTGCTTGATTTACTTAATTTTTTCTACTAAGATAGATAATTACATTAGAAATACTTATGGGGTCCTTAACTGGAAGATGTCACTCAGTGGGGTTAAATGGGGTTACTGCCTAAATATACTAGTCTTAAAAAATTAAAGAAAAAAAAATAGAGTCATCTAAAGAAGCTTATTTTATTGAAAAAAGAAACAAAAATTACAGCAGTTACTGAGATGCAAAATAACTTGGAAGCAAATAAGAAAAAAAATTGTTCTGCTTTAAAAGTCATCTCACTGATGAAGCTTATAAATTGCATGTGAGATATAATGCAAGAAAAGCATCAATATTATTTATTGTAATCACCCATACATAAAATATCTTATTTTCAGTCATGATTCGGCATTTAATACGCTTGCTTTTTTCGCCTACATATCATCTTGAGAAGCCTTTGGCACACAGTAGGCTTCAGGACATCATCCTTTCAGTGGTTGCAACAAAACCTAAATGTGATCAGGCTTAAAATTTTAAAACCCATGCGTCTAACCATGAATACGGTGGCTGGCGGAAGATATACCTTTAAGCCATCTATTACCAAACTTTCTGAATTCTTAATCTGTGTTTTAACATTATTAGTAAAGTCTGTGAACGAGAAGACTGCTCATTCAATCATCTACCCAATTCTGTTTGAGACTTGGAAAACATGATCTTCCAAGAGCTCTCAGTCTCAGAATTTCCGATAATTAATGTTTTGAAATTATTGCAAGAAATTGGCTATTCTTGTTTTCAGAGCCATTGCAAAACGTCCAGTTTCATTCTTGTATACGTGTTTTTATGCTATTACCGATTCCGAGTTGCGACTGCATCGACATTTTGGATTCACCATTAATTTATAGGAGCCAGTGCATCTTTGCCTGATGTTTAGGGATCGAAGTTTCATAAATTTCGTATAAAGGTAAGTATTAAGAAATAAAGTTAAATTTAAGTAATGAGAAAAATATTACTTTTGTTTTTTAAATGCATTATCCCCTTGACTACGATGTTATTTAACTTCCTAAATAGATGACATCACTCAATTGGGATATTTTTTATTATTTCAATCGATTGAAGTTGGTAAAGAATACTTGAGACATTTAAGCGTGTCTATGAGATTTTTGTAGTTAAAATTAATTGTTACTTTGACTTTATTACCAATTTAAATATAAAAAATTCTGTGGTTCGATGCACTTGTCAGACTCGTCATTTTAAGCGAAGGGGTTAAATCAGAATGAAACTCAAGCCCAACTTATTTCTTTTTTCACAAGGTTTTTGCTGTCTTTGAAAATCTCCATTAATTTATAAACTCCAGTCTGTCCGTGTCTTGGGTGCAGGATCCAAAATCTCATAAGAAATAATATAAAGATAAGTAAGAAGAAAAAAGTTAAAATTAAATAACACGAACAGTGTCACTAGTAATGCTTGCACAACGGATCTAATCAGAATGAAATTCGAGTCCGGGCTAGTCCTCAGATCTACAGACAGAAAGAAAATGGCTCGTAAAAGTTGTCGATAAAGCTCCATGATCTCAAGCAACACAGCTTCGCGTCATCGAGGGCTGTAAACGGCATCTCCGGAGCAAAGAAGACAATGATTTAGAAGAATAACTCCGAAAGAGAAACAACAGCTCCTTGTCTTCAACCATTTTCTGCTCCGCTAAGTCTTACAGCTTGCACTATCTTTCAGGAAATCATCCTCGCAACTTAGAAATTTATGACTCCTTATCTGGTCGTTAACTTTTGGAAGCGGTATACACTTCCAACACTTTGGTGACCGCACTGGTCTGCCAAGCGGAACCTTTGTTTCTTTCTTTCTTCTGCCCCCCTTTTCCAGAATTTTTTTCTTGCCGTTTGGTTTGACTCCAGTTCATTTCCTGAAGCCTTTCAAAGCACAAATAGTGTTCTTCCATAAGCAATAAATTCCTCGTCGCTCAATTGAGTTTTGCGAAGAATCGGGAACAGGGAGGTGATTTACAAACTTCGGATTGCTTTCCTGTGATTCATAGGAAATAGGTAGTCGTATTTTATTTCACCCCGAAGGACGGATTTAACACTCGCTTCTATTCATGGCTTTTGGTAAAGAAAATAAATAATGAAATGTGGATGAATTTGTTATTTGAACTTCGAAAATGCGACTTCTTTGTTTTCTCCAAAATCTGTTCTACGTTGTAAGCTTGCCAAATAATAATGGCAACTATTTTTCCCCGGCTGTTGTTAATAATACATAAAGTTTTCATTTAAAAATTCTCAAATATTTTCATGGAAAAAAATTCAACCAGAAACTGTGAGACATAAAAAAATTGAAGGGAGAATTATATAAAAAGTTTTATACAGACTGAAGCAAGATGCCATTGATTTGAATAAAATAGTATATTTCTTAATCTACAGTGCTGATATATATTTCACATACAAATTGGCAATTATGTGAAATATCAACTTTTTGGACACAAAATAAAATAAAAGAATATTTCTAGGTTATAAAAAATTGAATCATGAGACAACTAAAAAAAAGAATGTAACTATAAAAGTCAGGAAAATATTAATTATGAAGCTAAAAGTTTCTGTTTTTATTTTTTTCAGAAGAGGATGAAAAATATGAGGAGTTATCATAAAATTTCGATAAAAAGCGATATTTTTCTAACGGAAATTATTTATTTGAGAATCATATTTTATGTTTCAAGAACCAGAAAAGTTGACAAACACCAACAAATCTATCTGTTAGTTAACAAAAATAAATTAGTTTTAGAAATCAAATATGAAATACTACTAAGTTTTTTCAGGGTTCTTCTATCAGTTAAAGGAATTTTTTCTGTCGCCACCCTTTCTATATTAAAAAATAAGCATCATTTTATTCTTGTAATTTGTAACATCTTTTATTTCGATAATAACAATAATTTTTCAAAACTCAGTTTGTTTCTTCAATTCATGACGTCTCATTGCACATTTTTTATGAGACAATATCAAAATAAGAAATCATTCGTCTTTGATTAAGGATGAAACTGTACTGAAAGTGGGATTTATTTCTCTTATAACGAGAAGACAATTCCAATTTTTCAATTTTTATGAATTGATTATCGATATGAAAGTCTGAAATGAAATATCGATTATCTGTATTGAGGTTATAATAAATAAACTCAGGAATATTTTGAGATTTTATTAGTCAAACTTATAAAAGACTAAAGAACTAAACATTTTTTTTCTCTCCTTAATCTTTTGCAAAAGTCTTCGATATTTTATAATAAAATAACTAAATATTTTACTACATTTTTAAGTATGAAATCAGATTTTCAACTACTAGTGTGAAACTATATTCGAGCATTAGCTTTAAAATCTATTAAGTTATTTATATAATATTTTTTCAAATCTTTATGTAAATCACCTCATTGAAGGAAACAGTTGAATTTCAAAAAAAGCTTCAGATAGACACATAGTCCAAAGACATGAAGAAATATTCCAGTTTTTCTCAAATTTAATTTTTGAAACCTCAGCTTGTTTTTAAAAAAAATCTGAAAAATGTAATTCGATAATACACGGATGAGCAAAGATATTACTCATTAAAGCTTATCAAAGGAACGTTAACGTTCAGATCTTAAAATCAATTTTTTCTAAACTTATTCAAATTTCCATATCCTAGCGAAAATCTTTCAGAGATCAAGAGACAAACATACAATATCTAATTAAACTATCATTAGATATCATACAATTGATTATCATAAGTTCTCAATATGCTTAATATGAAATTTTATATTAAGATTATTTATTTTATATCCAGAGTATCCACTAAAGTCCTTTGCACTTCCTCCCCCACTTTAATTTCAGAACGACTGCAGCTGTAGTCATAATAGTGGTGTCTAGGTAGTGTAAAGTGGCTATGAGCAACGACATGAGAAAGCTTATAGCGCCACCTGCCTCTAATTATGGAATTAGCATTCCTATCTTGAAAATGGAAGGATATAACGAAAAAAAGTCAATTAAAAAGTTGTAGAATATAATCAATTTGGTACCAAAATACACCTCGTGCACATAAATGCTAAGAACAAAACGCTTAAAGCTTCGTTTATTTGTTCACGATTTCCAAAATTGTTACAAGACGAAACGTGTTAGGAGAGAAAAAAATATTAAAAGAAAAAGGAATTATCGCAAATATCTTTGTTTTTGGTGTTGAAACTGCTCTCTATCCGCTATAATATACATTTGGAACCTTGTTTCAATTTCACGTGGCAAACTTTTCATTATATTTATTACGTTTAACGATGGCGAAAGAATGAATTATTGAAGGTCCTGCAGTGTTGGCGGTTAGGTCGCACACCTGGGCATGGGCATTAATAATTGTGTTGTGGGGCACAATCGGGCCATCTCCGAGACGGGTCGTTTCAGCGCAAAAAAGTGGATGGTCTTATGAGCCCCTCGCCATGGGGGATATTTTGTGGCCGACTTCAGCCTGAGATTTATCTCGTGGCCGTTGGTCTTTTACCATTGACCCGAATGCTAGGCAATGCGGGGGTGTTTCTTTGTGATTATACCTGCTGTTTCAAATATTCCCACAGGAAAAACTCGATCGGTGTCATTTTTGTCGGAAAGATAACAATGACATTACAATTTCAGGAAGCGAAAATTAACAAATGTGCTTTTCATGTGTCCTATTCTCAATTTTGAAAGTCAAAAAGTGTCTTTTTTCTCTAAATCGATGATACCCTATAACTTTGTAACTGACTCCCCTTCCCCCATATCTTACCGTTTTCAAGATAGGGAAGCGAAATCCGCAGTTTACCGACATGTGGCACTATAAGTAATCTTATGACGTAGCTAAAAGCCAATTTATTATTCCTAGACACCAAATTTAGGCTATTGCTACAGTAGTTCTGAAATTAAGGAGGGGGAGAGGTTAAGGGACCTCAATGGACACTTTAAAATGTTTTAGCTTCTAATTCTTATTTTAAACGAGCCGACTTCGGCGACCATCTTGTTCCCCGGGAATATAATTTAAACTGAATCTTTTATGTTTAAATTGATATTCATGGTTCCCTTAACAAAGTAATTTTAAATTTCAAATTTTGATAGACATTTAACCCATACGCTTTCATTAGCCTTGCACCTATTCCTTCGTTGCCTGAATGAACGTCCCTAATGGAGTTGAGTAATTAATTGTCTGTGTCATGTAGCATACAATTGCCCATAGTCGGCATCAAATTCACTGTCTTATTTTTATTCTTATCACATTTTATTTTAACTTTAAAATGTAGCGGCACATTTTACGTCCACCAGCATGTTAGCTGGATGAAAATATGCTGATTGAAACAAATCATTAAACATTAAGATATTACATAGCTTTCCACGAAGAAAGAAAAACATGCAAATAAATATTCGTTTAAACAATGAAAACGGTTTCAATTGCTTCGCAAAAAGGAAAATTATTGTTGAAAATTATGCGAAAAATATATTTAAAATCTTATTAAAATTAGAGAAAAAATTGTTTGTCAATTTAATTGATATCATCGAGAAGGTAATGTTTTGCTCTTTCAGATAATGTAAAATTGATTTTTGTGCTGTAATATTTTCGAAAGTTATTAAGGAAGAACGACAGAATTTATCTTGATTTCTAATTAATTTAAATTCTAATTAAATTTGAACAGAGGCTACGAGGTGCATATTCCCACCTTCCAAAGTATGTTTGTACCAAATTTCGTAGCTCTAGGTCAAACGTTTTGGCTTGTAGAGCGCCAGCGCACACACACTCAAACCTTTATTATTAGTAGAGAATATTTTCATAGTAGCCTTCTATATTATTGACACTATATAAAAAAGCATCGCTTGATTACACAATTATTTGTGTAATCGAGCGATGCTTTTTTATCGGCCACAGTCACACTCCTTGCTTATAAACATGGCGACGAGTGACACAAAAGGGATCCGGTAAACTTTAGGTTTAGTTCAGCACACGAAATACAAACAAGTTTTACATAGGATTACATTAGGCGGTAATGCCATTTGTGTTTGTTAGAAGGCGCTTTTCGACGTAAGTGAAAAGGGCAATCCATCTGCAAATTATTTAGTCAAGGAGAAAATAGGATGCAGTTTTATAGAAATGCCGAAATGACTCACGTTCATTTAGTTTATGAGGAAACTAATGGAAACGAACAAGCTTTTGTTTCATGTGGTTAAATAAACTGCCAGCTTTTGAAGCTAAATAAGGGATTTTTAGGGTTAGAGTTCATGATTTTGAGCTATGATAAGATGACTTATAAGGCATACGAACTGGCACCCCTTCTGCAAACTTACGTACCCTAACAGATGGAAAAACGAGAAAGTAGAGGTTGCCCCATCATGAAATTTTTAAGTATTTGAAGTGGAAATTTTATGAAACTTTCTGTCATGTGAAAATAAAGAAAATTATGTTAAATAGTACATGAGGGAGTACACTGTTGTTTGAGAGAGACTTTCACCACAAAAAGAAAAACGTTGCTCTAACTTTTACCTTAGCATTAATACATTTTTGCGATCTCAGGATAGTTGTACAACTCCAACCATTATTTACCATTTATTTGACTAGAATAATCATGACTGAATTTTCTACTCTACTGCAGAACAAACGATATCACCTAACCCACAAACATGATCTTTGAAATTTTTCTTGAAACATGAAACTTTTTTAATCATTCTGTATATGCTAATAAAAATTAATAAAACGAGCATTGTGTTATTCAATGAATGAAGAACAGAACACACAGTATCCAGTGAATTTATTTTCGCAGGAAAACTACTGTTGTATTTGGAAGATCAAATACCGTGTATGTTATTTTTTATTTTAATTATTGCGAATCAAAGTTAAAGTGTTTCTATTAAGCTGTGTCATTGATAGAAGTATAGATGAGTTTTTAATTACTTTTTCATCATCTACATATAGAACGTTTTTAAAAAGAAGTAACTGTAAAATATTGGGAGAAAACTATTTTTCCTAAATCTTATAGGTGAAATGAAAACATGTTTAAGAAAACTGCGAACATTTCTCTCAACATAAGTTCTCGCCCTTGTTATCATTCTTATATATTGAACTAGAAAATCAACCGTCATAGTTTGACGGGTGCAAATTGCCTCTTCATTCGAGAGATTTCCCTTCAAATTTGACGTGTTTAAATAGATATATATGCGAGAGAAATGTTTAACATGGAGTGAAAACAAATAAAATAAACATACGTTTTATGACAGGAACTATTTTTTTATTTACATATTTCTTCATTGAAAAATCTCTTGATAAACAACATTCCGTATCAAGTATTTTTCGTTGTTTAACAATTTTCCTTGTACTTCAGATGTCTTTGTGTAAATTTTAACGTGATTGGGAATCCTAGACCTTGAAAGTGCAACATAGAGCTGCCCATGTGAAAAGACAGGCTCATCGAGGTAAATTCCAACGTGATCGAAAGTTTGCCCCTGCGATTTGTTGGTAGTCATCGTGTAAGCTGGAATTAACGGGGCCTGGTGGCGGTTGAGAACGAATGGTAGATTCACGTCGCTGGTGGCTAATTTAATTCTTGTCAAGAAAACAACATCGCCACGATTGCATTCAGATACAATTTGGCGAACATTTCTCGCAACATAAATTCTCGCCCTTATTATCATTCTTATATATTGAATAATAAGATATGACTAAGGAAATCAATTTTAAATGTATGAAGGTGCGTAAAGTAACATAAAAAATATAATAACTTCGATTACTGGAGATAAGTCTACATTTAACATCATCAAATTTAACATTTTACAATTAGGTTCGAAAATATTTGAATCTTTATGGTGCAACCGACGTATTTTCGCAGTGCGTGGATTTGAGATTAAAATATTGCTGAGAAATGAGAAAGTATGCAGTTTAATGAAAACAGAAATTTTGTGAAGAATGGATTACAAATAAAAAAAATAGATTTAGCCTAATATGCACTGGATGATTTCTAAATTATTACTGTCATGTAATAAATTTGAAACGATTGTAATAAAAGCAATAATTAATGAGTCATCTTACGTTTAAGATGTAATAATTTATAGACTATATTTTTCATTAAGATAGTTACTAATTGAAGTGTCAAAAGCAATCCTTCAGAAGAGGAAATTTATCTCCTCAAAATGGGTTTGAAAGACACCAAAAATAGAAAATTTTAAAAACCATTACGGTAAACACATATCTGTCTGCTATTAGATATACTACTTAAATAAATTAACAAATAACTCATGTATACATATCCACACTATTATTCCTACTCATAATTTTTTATCTTAAAAACCCTACCCCTCTATACATTTCATTGGTCATAAATAAAAAGACTGAGGCTCCCCTAGCCAGTTTTTTTCTCCTTTTACGTTAAAATCAGCATTAGCCAAGCAAGATTTATAGCGATGCTTAAAATGCTGCTGAAAGAATAAAAAACATAACAAAATACATGAATGCTTATAACAGGGAATGGGAAACGAAAAATTATTATGAGTGTTTTATTTAGGAAATAAATATATCCTCCAGGACATCAAAGCTATTATCGAGTACAGGAAAATGTCGAATCCTTTGCGTATTTTATTTTGATAAGTTGAGATGTCATGCAGAAAAACAACATGAAAAAATATCGTTTTTCTTCTCCTTTTTTTCTTCTTTTGTACGTTTGCTTTTACATTTTAACTTACAGAAGAAATGGCCCTGCGCTTTTCAGAACGACTCTCTACAAATGGCGAACTTTAAATCAAAGTGTAAATATACGGAAAAAAGATTTTTTTTATCAAGGGAAGTGTAGTACATAAAATGTTAAACAACGTTTTTCAATAAGGGATGAGATGTTTGATGTGCGATTTATTTTATCATTTTCTGGAGTTTGAATTTTATTTTGAAGAATAAATTAATAATGATTCAATTTTATTAAAAAAAATTGAAATCATAATGGAAAAGGGGACTGCCCATTAAATGCATTTCCCTGAATTCTACATTTAAAGGAACTTCTGATATTTCAAATTTAACATAAAATTATTTGTACCTAGTAACTTCGTTTCTTGGTTAAACTATGGTTAATCTGGAGTTTAAATGAGAGATAAATGAAAAATAATTCTATTTTACATGCCTAATAGGCATCTTCGATTTCATATAATTAACTGCATTGAAAATAATCAGATTTAGGGCTCAGAAATGTCCATATTATGAAAATTATGCTTTAGTAACCATGTATCATCGTTTTGTCAGGGATGAATTTGTATTTGTTCTCATAACAATTAAACAATCGAGCTACCATGTCACCAGTTATTGTACCATGATTCATAAGTTATCTGCTGAAAATGATGTGGTTGCATATAATTTTAAATGCAAATAAAATAAATTTATTGTTGGAAATAATACTCGGCTTCCTTTCCTTCCCTCTCCTCATTTAATATTCAACCAATCACAAGCAAATGTGATGATGTCATACCCATGATGATGTTATGATGCGATACGTCACTGCGTGACGCCACATGTATCCCATGATTCCTTTAAAGTTTTTTGTCACGGAGAGCCGGTAATAGGCGATATATGTACTTCTACTTGTAAACGTCTTCATGTCTGTGTCGTTATAATTGTCTTAAGTCCATGTGTTTAAAAATAGACGATGATTACTTCAAACTGTTTCTCATCTCTGCGTACTGCACTCTGCTAATTTCCCCTTCATTCACAGTTAATAATCATTGCAAAAAATACATTTTAGGAAATAAGGATACTTCAATGAAAAAGCAGATTTGAAAAATTGTGCTAAAAAGCAACTAACAAAGAGAAAATCTAAGGACTAATTTATACTACATCGTTTAAGGACAAGTTAAATCGATAGCAAAATGAATTTTGTTTGTTTTTTAAAATATTTTCACCTACAAAAGTTCTGTCAAGAATTTGTCCTATAAACTTTCCCTTGACTCATGTAATCATATTTATACTTTTATTTATAGGAGTTGGTTTAGTATATTGGAATGCGTAATATTATGAAATTTCCGTTTTGTCCCTGTGACATATTCATTGCAATGAAATCGCAGTATTTGTATAAATTTGGATTTCTAGTATAAGTTCTGTACACGTTCTATTTGGTATACCCTTATTACTTTAGAATAGAAGAGATTTATATTTTATCGAATTATTTTAAACTTCTATTTATTTTAATATAGTAACTTAGCAATATTTAGTAAGCATCTCCACTTATAAAAGGCAATGTTTGAGTGTGTGTGTGCGATGTACAGACGAAGCTATCTCACTTACAACCATGAAATTTGGCACACAGGCAGACGTAGTGGTGACTCATTGCACCTCTAAGCCAGAATTTTAAAATTTAATCTAGAAAATTTTTCTTTAATGTTTTGCCTTGTTTTGGGTCATTTTCGTCACATTTACGGCTGTAGTACTTTTTCTAATGATCGTTGAAAAACAATCAACGCACCATCGGATAGAACAAACAATTTTCGTTCTAATGAAGTTTGTTTACAACTTCCAACATAATTTACTGAATTTTAAGAAATTTTTTAAATAATAGCCACTTTTATGGTAATTTTTGATAAGAATTTTTTGAATTTCTCGCATCTGACGTTCTACCAACTCTATAATTTTAATATTTTTTCAGAGTATAACTGGAACGTTTCTGTCGGATTTAAAATAAAAACGGTTAAAATATCTTATTCCGTTTTTTCTAATTAATTTTAACCTGATCAGTTAAAACAGTTTTTTTGCTAGCGAGATTTGACAGCGAGAGTTTATCCTGACGATCTCAGAACGCATTGTTACTTCCTCATAGGAGGTAACGTAATACGCTTTCATTCCCAACCTGCATTTCTACAATCCGATTCCTTCCGGTGACGTCATTACATTCGCGTCATTGTCGAGGGGAAAAATAAGCGGGAAAATCAATAATGTGTATCTTTTGTTTTGATTTTGTTTCCAAACCTTTTTAGAGTCATTGTTGGCATTTTTTCCCCCATTTTGTCGAAGTCCTGATTCCACAGGAAACGCCGTGTGCGTACTGCTAGTACTTTATATTGTTCAATTTAATTATTCAAATGCAAAAATTCTTTCGAATAGTTGTACCGTGTGAATGTTCGAAGACGAAGGTGGGAACATGCCAAAATTGTATTCTACACGCAAGTACACAATACTGAATAACTGTGAAAGAGAGAATTTCTTGAGTTGTTGCTAGTTACTATCATGGTTATGAAACGCTAGCTTCCTCTGTTAGTCAGAATAGTGTTTGCTAGAAAATAACGTCGGCAGAATATCACCTCATTTTATGATAGCAAAAATGTAATATTTGAAAAACTGATTTATAATTATGTTTAAAATATTATATTACAAAAATCTATGCTTATAAAAGGCAATGATTGTGTGTGTGTGCGATGTCCAGACGAATCTATCGCCTTTACAGCCATGAAATTTGGCACACAGGTAGTCTTAATGGTGACTCAATGCACCTCGAAGCGTAATTTTTAAATTTAATCTAGAATTATTTTTTATTTAAAATTGTTATGTTCTTTTGGATAGTTTTTTGCGCGTATTTCTCAAAAAAAATCAACTTTGATGATCGTACAAAGAAAAATAGATACACCATCGAAAGAACAAACAGATTTCTTTCTAATAAAGTTGGTTTTGAATTTCTAACGTGATTTACTGAATTTTGAGAAATTTTTGAAAAATAGCACTTCTATGTTAATTTTTCTTTTTTTTTTCAGCTTATAATTGGAACGTTTCTGTTGGATTTAAAACAAGAACCGTTAAAATAAATTTTTCCGTTTTTGTTAATTAATTTTTCCCTGACCACTTCAAACATTTTTTTTTTTTTTGCTAGGTATCTTCTCAGCGAGGCATTCACCGGAGCGACATTCTCCGTTCTCATAATGCATTGTTGTAATTTCATTGACCGACGCCGAAGAACGCAGGGGACATCATAACCTTTATCTGAATGACTCAATAATTATTTTCGGCAGTGTCTTAGCATGTTTCTTTCACTCGTATATTTCGCTTGCTGTCAACTAATGCTTTTCACGTTGCAATTTTTTAATATTGTTTTGGATTAATGTACTCGGTACTGTTTTCCTAAAAATCTATAATGTGTATCTTTTGTTTTTATTTTGTTTTCAAAACTTTTTCATGTCATTGTGGGCGTTTTGTTGAAGTCCTAACTCCACGAGTAATGCCGTGCGCGTATTACTAGTATTATAAATATGAATTTTTTGAAAATAATTTCCATTTAAATTTTATGTCTATCTTTCACTAAAATTGAATTAGCGATTATTATGACTATGCAAATGCCAAGAAAAAAAAAGTCATCATAAAGGTTTTATAATTGTTCACTTCATGCAAATTCTTTATAAATTTTCAAAAATAGGTTCTCATGTTTATCTTCAAATGCTCTACAAGGTAACTCAATTAACAAAAAATATTCTACGATATCTATACGATGTTCCTACGATAGTCTGAATGCCACACAACATCGTGAAGATACCGTATGAATAATGTAGAACATTTTGTGCTAGTACGAAACCGTTCCTTTCAAATCATATTTCATGAAACGTAGGGTAAATCTGGATTTCATGCAGAAAAACATCCTTACATCCATGTGTATTAAAAATAAATATCTATTTTTTATTTGTCCTAATATATATATTAGGACAAATAATATATATATAAGCCAAAATTTCTATATTTAAAAAAAAATGATTACATTAATTTTTTTTTGCTCTCACGTTTGCTTGAAAAATTTCTGTACACTATACTAAATTAAAATCAGTTGAATTGATTATCAAGTTCAATCACTTTATTTGGTAAGTGTTATAATTATCATCAATAAGAATATTTACTGCATTATCCCTTTTATGGGTAATGTATTTTCACATTAAAAATTAACAGCCTCCCCTTTGAATCGAAGCATGTAGTATTGTTACATCAGCTTTCAAACAAATAGTTTTTACAAAAAAATCAATAGCGTTAAAAGGAATACAGTATAATTTTTAAATGCATTCATTTTGGTTTCATTTTGAAAACGACTTTTCTTAAAATAAGAATAAGTGATGCGAGAAGAAATCTGGATTTTGTTAAAGAATCCAATTAATCTAACTTGTTGAATCAAAATTTTGGAGCTGTAAAGCGGTGAGATTAAAACTTAAATAGGTTGGGTAATATTGTGGAGTTTAGCATCGTTGTGTTCTTAATTAACATATCGTACAGAAGGGTGAAAAATTAAAATTACATTTTAAAAGGCCTGGTCAGATTCATTAACAATTTCTAAATGTGAACTATTTTGCCTTCAAAAGTTGTCAAGGAATCAATTCTTACATTTTATTATATAGTGAAATTCAGTTCTATGTCTTTTAGTGCCTCAAGTTTAATGTGATTAAACAGAAACTGCTTGTGCATTTATTCACTTAGGATATGTACGCAATAATCGAATAAAAACTTTGTTACATTTAGCTTTCATGCACCAGTTTAGACTATTGTTATTAAATAAAAATAACATTTTATTTAATCACGTAATGCAAGGACGTAATGAATGCATGTATTCTTTATTACAGCTATTGTCACTTACCTTACGGCCACGAGTTTAGTCCAATCTCATTAAATATAAATATCGTTTATTTAATCACATAGTCCGTGGATATTATAAAATTGTGATATTTGCAACTAATAAAAAATAAATATTTGTAGAATTATCAAAATATTTAAAGAAAATAAATTAATTAGATAACAAATCGTTTGGCCATAAAAGAAATTAATTTAAAAATTTCCTTTGGCTGTAAAAGAAATTAATTACAACGAATCGTTCAGCACCAATTCTTTTAAAAAGTTATAATAAAGTGGCAGCGCTATATTTGCTTTTGCTAACGTTGCCAAGCAACGGAGAAGAAGAAAAAGGATTTAACATGGAATTCGATATCATTCATTAATGTAATGTGATACAAGTGTATGTATTTGTTTTAAATGTTTGTGATGTGGAAGACGTCCAATAAACATTTTAATTTTTGATAAAGAAGATTTCACGATACCTCATGCTTTGCTGAAAATACATTTAATCGTTTATTTAATCACATAATGCATGGATATTATACATGTATAGAAATATAGTTTTCTGATGTCATTAAAGAAACACTCGATATTATTTAATCACGTAATATATGGGTAGTATAAATACACAGTATCTTTATTACTGCCATTGGCTTTTAGATAACGTTTTTGAATCTGAAAATTTTACGAATTGCAGCTGTAGCATCTTTTCTTAAAATATATTCAACCGAATTTAGCAATAAAAAATGAATTTAAGACAAGTATTGTTATATTTACATCAACAAAAATTCCACTCTCGGCAAGATTTCTGCATTTATTTTCCATATTTGTGGCTTTAAACTCACTTTTCTAGGTAGTGTAATACACGCCCGGTGAAAGCCGCGACTGCCTCTTCAAAACGAAAGCACTTGAATTGAAATGTTGGTGCCGCAGTCAAAGGAAATAACGAACATTGTTGGACTTTTTATTGGCGGTGGCTTGGTCTGAATTTGTATTTTTACCTACTCTTCGAAACTCTTGTCATGTCCAATGCCTCAAAACTCATGTCAGAGCCATTTTATCTCAACCGGGAGAAATATTCCTGCCGAAAATCACTGCTTTTACCGAAATGGTCGTTTCCCATCAAAAACGACAGTAGGGATGAAAAAAAGGACGGCGGAAAAGAAAACGTAGGAAGCATATAGATAGATAGAATCTCGACCGCTGAGAGAAAAAATGGGCTGAGTCGAATAGAAATAGGCTTCATTGTAAGAATTTTCTATTACTCTGTTTAAACTTTGGATGTTTAGAATAGTGCCTTAGTCTTCCGATTAGGTCTGCAATGTTACATACTCAACGTGTTCTTAATTTTCTTTGGAACGTAACTAGAGAAAATTTCTTCTTATAAAAAATGATATTTAGTCAACCAATAAAGAAGGTAATGTTCATTGGATATTAAAAATATGTGTCTATTGTTCTTTACGAATTATATAAGTTCATTAAAGTTCTTTATGTATAGTGATAAAGGAATGCGATCTATTGTACGAGTTGCCCATTTCCGTGAAGGAAATTTAGTACAACATTTCATGGATATTTTATGGACCGCAGCCTCAAAATGACAAATTAGTAAGATTTCAGACTGGACGTCAGCATATACTAAATGTTTGTCTGTAAGTTCTTTTCATCATTTCAAACCATATAAATCGATATTGATGATAAAAGCTGACTTATGCATTCCCGGATGAAATTACATTTTTATTTTCGTTTTTAATTTGATTAAGGTCCAAAAATGGGCTTCTACCATTCGCAGCCACATTTTGGTACATCATCAAAGTTTCCATGAGATGTTAGAAGAAGGTTTCTTAGCAGAGCAGCCCTTTTAACATCAATATAGCAGTTCTCTGTTAGATATCAGAAGTTCGCTTTTAACAACAATAGATTCATATTTTACATTGATTATAGTAATATCTCTCTACTGCTACTTCGAATATCTTTTTACCTCTTTTATCACTCTACTACGTTTATAATGCTCTGTTAAGTTTTACAAGCAAGAGTTTTACAAATCGAGAGTCCAGAAGAGCCATAGAATTGAATGATGTCAGTCAAGAAATTGAGATCAACAGATTTCTTTAACCCACTTTTTGAATATTCAATAAACAGTTAAACGGACAAACCGAAAGATCGATCTACAGAAATTGAAATAAAGATATGAAATTTGTGTAATGAATTCTTTGTAACACCAAAGATTAAGGCACTGGATTGTTTATTATTTCCAGTTTTTAACATTTTTATGTACGGCAAAATTATTAAACATTTTCTGAATTCTTATTTTATTCCTCATTAAGTGCAATAATCATGAATTAGTTTTTACCTTCTTTATGCTTCTTCACATATAAAGAACGTTAGTTTCTCTCTTTAACTGTTCCCATTCGGGATTCTTATAGACATGTTATGCAAAGAAAATATCACAGACAGTTCTATTTTAAGCATAATAAAAGCATAAAGGAATCATTAAAGGGAAACCATTACCTGAAAAAATTTCATAAATTATTCATGCAAGTTTGTGTAATTAAGAAGAACATGATACAAAAGGTGCGTGATTAAGAATATTACATCTTCAAAACGCTCGCCATTTTTAAGGAAATCTCGTTTCGGCAGATGTAGAAAATTATAAAATGGAATAAACTGTTTCGGACGCAAAAATCCTTGATCTTTAAATGGGCATAGAAAATGATTGTTCAGTAGTTTTAACCGGGTATACCTTTTTCCGAAGAAAAAGACAGAACTAGGAAATTACTTCTAATAAAGATGTTTAACATCATGCAAGGAAAAATTCACATTTATCTGTGTCTGTTTCAGATACAAAAATAGAAATGAGATTGATATCATGACCCTCATTATTAACATCAAGTAAATTCAAGTGTTTTGTTACGTCCTTCATTCTCATTTTGAAATTTCAAAATATATCATGTTGTACAAATGATACATTTTGGTCTAATAAAAGTAATTCAACGAACTTTAAAAAGTTATAAATGAAATAACATGGTAAAACATACCATGGTGTTATATTTATTAAAAAGATAAAATATTTGGATGAAGTAAGTAGAAATCATTTGTTCATGCATATATAATAATTATTTTTCTTGAATTTAAAATATAAAATATTAGCATCTGCATAATTTTATCTAAGACAGAATATAATATAATATAATATAATATAATATAATATAATATAATATAANNNAATATAATATAATATAATATAATATAATATAATATAATATAATATATGTCTTGCAGAGATATATAATATATCCGCAAGATATTATCTAAGACACAATTCCTTGTATTGAGAAAAATAATGCTTTGCAATTTACAATTACAGTCTCAAATACGAGATCTACGAATCGCCGATTACGGTTTTTAATTTCACAAAAGACCAGTTTTGCGCTTGTGCACATTATAAATTTACTCTTATGATGTAAAAGTTTAGAAAATGAGTTCTGGATCCGGTACCATCCTCATCATTCTACATCGGTTTCAAAATTGCAAGTTTCGTCTAGAAATAGTTTACGATTAGCTTAACCCATTCTAAGGCCATGGGAATATACTTCCCACCAAATTTATCAATTTTTAAATGCATTTTTTGAGGTTGGCGTAAGTTCTCGCCAAATTTTTCGATGGAATAAAAACCTGGTTGTTCCAATTTCTTTTCTCAAACCATAACGGAGTGTCTTGACTTGGTAATTAATTATTAATTAACCAAATTAATTCACAAAAATTATGTCATCCAATAAGCTAAATTAATTTCTTTTCTCAAATTAATCCCAATACCAAAGTTATTTTATTATACCACTACTAGAAAAAAATGGCTATATAAAGTGTTAACAAATAAAGCAAGGTATTAAGCTAACAGAAACTTAAGACGATTAGTTATTAATATTAATCCTTCTTATAATGAGATCATAAGCGTTTACAAAATGAGAAGATATCTTCACTTGCATTCATAACGGAATTAATTATCCTTTTATTAGCGTATCAAAACATTTCTTGGATGAAAAATACAAAAGAAACGGTCTACACTTTCGAAGAAGTTGGATTTTCCAAAAAATACAGACTTAAACCACTTTCACTCTCTTTTCCTTTATGTGTATTATTAAATAAAATACATGGGTATAAAAGTTAGAAAAGTCGCCATTCGTCTTACCAATTTCTCTTAGCTATCCATCGTCTTCGTATGTCCTGGAGATGACCAATTCAATCATTGGTCATTTGTCCGCATCGTAGAATTCCCTTCTCCGGTATTTCTTCCACTCAAAATGTCTCCGTGACCAACTGAAATTCTAGCATTAAGTGATTAAAAGGCTTCTTAGGAGAAAATGCTGGTATTGAGTTACAAGATGAAGATGTATCAACATTACTCCTTAAACATTTTGTCATTATTTA